>ML103688.1:18049-31809 GCA_003697995.1 Taxidea taxus jeffersonii | reverse complement strand
ATTTGAGAGAGAGCAAGCAGGAGGGGCAGAGGGAGAGGGAGAAACAGACTCCCCACTGAGCAAAGAGCCCGATGCGGGGCTCGATCCCAGGACCCTGGGATCATGACCTGAGCCGAAGGCAGACGCTTAACCCACTGAGCCACCCAGGAGCCCCTGCATTAATTCTAAGTTTTAGTATCAATGTTATTCCAAGATGCTGGATGGTGTGGACGTGTGTCTAAGTGGACTAAAGTGAGACCCAGAAGAGCATTCTGTTCCTCGATCTACATTTAATAAGTGCTGCTCCCTGATGACTTAATCCTCCCTTCTCTACACTCTGCCAGATGGATGGTATTTCTAGTAATTAAAGTACACATTCACAGGATAAATATGCACATGTTAGCACTTGGCATATTTGCTTTGTGATATCAGTTAAACAAGAAATATGTTCTCAAAAAAGAACTAATTTGGTTACTTTCTCAACCCAGGGATCACCTCTTAACTCAGATACTAGAGTTTAGGTTATTTGCTTAATGTAATAGAGTATAATAGAAGAGCTGCAGGAGATTCAAAGATTTAAAAGTCCAGAGATCACAATTCCTGCCCTGGACGAAGTTTATAATTAATGGGGGAAAAATAAGCCGGCACAGAAATACTAAAATAGCAAGAACTGACAAGAAAGGGAGAACAAGGGCCTGGCATGAGCTGCCTGGTCATGAGGAGGCTCTGAACCTCAACAGCATTGCTGCACCCTCTCTCACCAGGGTAAAAAATGTGAAGCAGGAAGATGAGGAGCAAGAACAGACACTGACCACTGAGCAAATGTGCTTCAGACTTGATCTGTAACAGAGCCCGGAAGCACAGCTGTCAAGCACCTTCCGAAGGCATCATCCTCAGATTCTTAAAATTCACTTTTTAAAAATTGGGATATAAGCCCATGATTTTTGGAGCTTTACGTGTATTTTCTTTACTATATATAACATATTAAAATATTAATTAACTTCAAGCAGTGGCACATCGAATGAGATACAAGGAGACTTCCTTCTCTGCTCCTTGCTGTCTATTTTCTTCATTAAAGGAAGGAGACATGTTCTTGACCTCTCTTTGCCAACCTGTGTGTTCACATACTGCGTGTGCACATGTGCACCACACACACACACACACACACACACACACACACACGTGAAGGACTGGTCGACTTTAAACTAAACAGACCAAAAGATTTTCCTTTGTTACAAAGAGGCCTTTGTCTTGGAAGCAACGCCAGCCTTATAGCTTCTATTTTTATACGTTTCAGGAGAATGGGAAACTCTCTGCCCTCAGACTGAGCTGGATGACTGGCTCTGTGATCTCACACTTTCTGGCACTTCCTCTTTCCTGATACTTACTATATTCTATTGTTAACTGTTTGCCCATCCTCTCTGCTTGCCTCTAAGTTCCATAAGGGGCTGTACCTGTTGTGTTTGCCATGCACCCTTGAGCACCCAGCATAAAGCATAAAAATGTCCTAGGAGTTTATCAGACTCTTCTGTAGGTGACTAATACTTCCTACAATGACCAGACTCAGAATTGGTAGGTTTCAAAGTGTCTTTCCTTTTGAAAAACAATAATCCCAATTTCAATGAATAATATATTTTCTTGTCATAGTTCTCTTTCTCATCCTATTGGATGGTCATTTGAAGTTATAAGACAGCATCTCAAAGCTTCATTGGAGATAAATTTCTTGGAATCTTCTTATTCTCCTAGAAAGTTTACTGATTCCTGTAAATTCACTGACTTCTCCCCACGACTATTCAAGGAATTTGGCATCTCTCACCCAGCTGGTAAAGGGCCACATCAGACTCATTTCTCTCTCTTTCCAGCAATCTGGGGCAGATGCCAGCCAAAGAATTCAGGACAGTCTCTCATGGCCACACCAGAGAAACTCTATGAAAGACAAGGGGTAAATGTAGCTCTATCAAACCTGCTGGAAATGAGGCTCATGTGTTCCTCTGTTGTCCCAGTTTTCATAACTTCTTGCTTATTTAAAGAATCCCTTGGTCACCATCAAAAGCATAACAGTCTGGGTCAATGGTTCTCAAACTGTAGTATGGATAAAAATCACCTGGAGGAAATTTTTTGAAAATAACAGTTCATAGGCTCCACTCATAAAGATTCTGTTCCAGTAGATATCAAATGTGGGCCTGGACTCTCTGTTTTCTTTTTCATTGGGTGTTTGGTTTGGGGGCTTGTTTTTAAAGACTACAAGAAATTCTGATGATTGTAATCTACAGGCTACATATTGAGAGTCACTGGACTGGTCTGGGGCTTTTCAAAGGCATAGAAAGATGAGAGAGGGAAGAAGGGAGAAACGAGAGAGAAAACATAGGTTAATATCACAAAATTGTTTGCCGTTCAACAATGGTAAAGTCCTGAATTACAGCAAAGGCCAGTATGTATTACACTTTGTTCTGGGTCTGGACAGCCAAGGGCTTTTGTTAGCTGTGGGCATCAGAAGTGAGTTTTCTATGAGGCACCATCTCTCCACTCATCCCAGCCTTTGTACACTGGGCTTCCTTTCTGCTCCTAATCTTCCTAGGATTAAAGCTACTTTGTCTTCTTGCTACCTGGCCAGCTATTCTAAATCCTTAAGGGCCTTGGGAAAAATGCCAGCTTTCTGGTAGCCACTCAGCAGCACAACAGTCTGGGTCAGAAAGACACAAACAAGGCTGCAGCAGAGATCTTCCATACAATGGTTGTGGATGATGTGATATTCGGATCCCCTTCAGGACCAAGGCCCTCACTCCCCCAGCTGCCAGAAGGCTCAGAGCTCCAGGAATTGCCTTTGACTGAAGGAAGCTGCACCTCATGCCTGGGTGTAGCCCATATCCAGTGACTAGTTGATGCAGGGAATGCCAATGACCAGCTAGCTCCCTTGCATGAAGAACAATTCTGAAGGGCCATTCCTGCTCCAAAGTTTCCTGCTCTTGAGGTCCCACTGAGCATGTGCTGAAGTTCAATTTCTCCTTCTGCATAATCCTGCTGCTCTCTCTCCCTGACAAGTGCTGCTCTCGCAGCATTTCCCATAAACCTCCTGTCTGCAAACCTCACAGTCTATTTGCAAGGAATGTGACCAAAGATGCTGAACTTGCCTTCTTCAGTCAAGCACGGACAGCACAGTATAGTGGACCTCTGTATCTGACTTTCTGGGTAATTGGGTGGTCACTTAATTTCTCCAAGTGTGTCCTTCCTCAAGTATAAAATTCGAATACAGACGACAACAATAATACTTACCATTTCTGTTTTGCCAGGTTTTTATGGGAATTAAAAGAGAAAACATATATGAGAGTACTTTGAAACAAGTGAAGAGCTATATAATACTATTAGCTAACATCACCATATCCTGGTTTACCACGTAGTAATCAAGAAGAGGGGAGGAGGATATAGGATATCTATCAATATGATGCAGTTCATCTTACATACTGGGTGCTACTTTCTCAAATCAACATATTTGTTACTAATCAATACAGCTAGGCATACAATAAAAAAAAAAAAAAGAAGAAATAAAACCAGGAGGTCTGGTGCACATTACCACAATCCCGAAACTGAAACAGAAGACAGAACAATATTTGTTCACTGTTTCCATATGAAGATAGCAACAGAGCAATTTCCACTCCTCTCTAAAGTCAGAATTCACATTTTTACCCAATAGGTTATGCAATGAGTAATGGAATCTCTTTTACAACTTTGAACAGAGAAACAAGTACATAAAATGAGGAATGCTTTTCCAGGCAACTAAGTATTTTCTGGATTACCTTGATACTGTATCCACTAAAAAGAAAAGAAAAAAAATACACAAATCAAGCTGAAAACGCTGAGTTAGTTCAACAAGAGTAAGTGGAAATTATCAATTCTAAAATTGTACTTTATATTAAAAACTACCAAATTACTGAGCCTTATCAAGAACTTATATGAGATACACAAATAATGTCCTGAATCCTCAAAAGGAGTGGTTAACAAATGGCTTAATCTAACAGATGGCTTTATTATCAGTAAAAGTTGCAGAATGATTATAACTGGAAGGAAGCTGAGAGACCTATGAAATCTTCCAACTTCAGTGATGCTCTGCTCTCAGGGAAACCACAGTTGAAATGAAGAGGCAAGACAAAGCCACTTGGAATATTAGTGAAAACCCTTCTGTTTCTTATCAGAGCACTGAATGAATTACAGGCAGGCATACAGGATTTCAGACCAAAGGGTGATCATATGGGCTGGATCATTCCAGAAGGCTTCATGTCTCCCATATAGTGGGAAGCTATGTTTCCACATATAGTGTCTTCCCATATAGTGGGAAGCTATAAATACCATGATTTCCTGTTAAGCCTGAAGAAATCCTGAATGAAACATTTCCTTCATGCATGGAGAAAGTATTTTAAAAGTTCAAACTTAAGACGAGTTTACTAATTTAGTTTGGGTAGAACATTAATTCAGTGCTTATAATCCTTAAATAGTTCAAAGTAGAGGTTTTTGTGAAAAAGATAATTAGGCCCTGCTTGCTGAACAAATATCAGTCTTAATCTAACTCATGAAATCATGAAAACAGTGAAGAGCTGAGGCCAGATTTTGGGGGGAAGTGGGAAACTAGGCTTGTTTGTCAAAAATAATTTTATTGGGACCAAAGGAATCTACCCCGATACTAAAAATAGAAAACAGGCCTCAGCCCCTAGAAATCTGAGTTATTTTTGCCTATTAAAATCAAGAGGACTGGGGGTAGGGGGCTAGGAGGACACTGCAGTCCAGCTTCACTTAGTAAGATTCTGGAAGTTAGAGGCAGGTAAGCACCTGCTTCAGGGTAAAATCAGACTAAAACAGGCCCCAGAAGGCAGATCACAAACCAGGAGTCTAAGATTTGGAGTTTTCCACCTGCCAGAATTTGTTAGCAATTCTTCTACCATTGGACCCTGCTCTGTAGATTAATATCCCCTGGCCAACATTTCTGTTTCCCCACATGAGGGATACTACAGATTTCAGCAGCAAATCACTGACTGCACCTAAGAAATGCAAAGCAGTGAACAATCAGTGTTTGGGGAGACTGGTAATCAAGGCAGCTCTAAAGACATATTTGTTGAAGTTTTGGAAACTCACAGCCAGAGTGAGTCTCCATAACAGTGTTTAAAATTCCCAGGATAAATTTTCTGATTATTCTAGGCTTCTTCTTTTCTTTTTTAAGTGCAAAATGGTGGTTTTATTAAAGCTTGCAGACAGGACCCTTGGGCAGAAAAAGCTGCTTTCCCCAGATTGTGAGAAAGAACTGATTAAATACTTTGGTGGGGGTGGAGGAGTAAAGATAAGGGGAGTTTCTAGGCTTATTCCTAAACCAACCAAATATATCGTGAAGGTAGGGGGAGCGATGCCATGCAGCACAATAGGGCCACTGAGGGCCCATCTTATATATAGGGCCATCCCTGGATGAGGAAGAATTGTTGACATCAAGACAGTGACTCCAATTTGAGTTGATCACAGTGTCTGAGACTTTGTTCACTCATTCATTCGCTTACTCATTCACTCATACATTCATTCATTCATTCTTAGAGATATCATATCAAAGCAATGTGGTTCAGAATGTAAGCTCTGGAGCCAAGTGCATAGGATCAATTGCTAGCTCTATCAGTTACTAACATTACACTTTCTTCACCTGTCAAAAGCAGTCAGTTATAGTACCTAACTCACAGGAATGCAATGAGAAGTAAAAGACTGAATTCACATAATGAGCCTAGAATAGTGCCTGGCCCTAATAAGCACTTTATACGTTTTAGCTATTATTATTCATTCAAAAACTAACGAGCACTAATTATGTGCCAAGCACAGTATAAGGGCCTCATGGTCCCTTAGCACAAATCTATTCTTCTACTTATGTTCCAATCCTAATCATTAACTAGGAATGTAGGAGTTATCCTAAACTCCTTCCTCTCCCTCACCTGCCCACCCCTAAAGATGTGGTCAAGTTCTTCTTATTAGACATGTCAGCTCCTTCCCTCTTTTCCAATCCTCACTATCACTGCCTGACTAAAACCTTCTCCAATTTCTTTCCTCAAATATTATAGTAATCTCCTGCGTGTCTCCCTAAGGCTAGTATTGTACTCATCCAATCTATTCTCCACTTTGATTCTAAATTGTCTTTCCAAAAACACATATCTAACAAAATCACTCACCTGCTGAAGTCTTCTATATTCTATAGCATGAAGTCACAGGTCCAACATGGCATATGGGGATCCGTGATGTGGCCCAATCTGTCTCTCCAGCCCTCACCCTGTGCCCATACCAACCAGGCTGATGTTTCCTGACAGTACAGTGCTGATCCTTCTGCTGAGTCAACTATCCTGACAGCTCCCCTCTTACATTGAGGGTCATTATTTAATCAATAAATACTTCCTAATACCTGCCATGATGTAATGCCTGTACCAAGGTCAGGGAGTACAATGATGAAGAACACACTCGATCCTTTCTTTCTCATAGTAACTTTGAGGCCCTCGAGGGAGAAAGAAATATGAAAACTGAGGTAGAGTTGTCTCAAATTTAGCATTCTTTCCCCCACTAGTTGGAATACTAGGGGCATACCTTATGGAATTATAGAAATTAAATATATTTTGGCATCCCATCCAAAAGTACCTCCACAGACTTTAATCTCAGCCGTACACTGTGACACAGTAGATTTAGTCATCACTAAATAACTTGTACATTTGACTTGTACAGCTGTGATGTGTTAGGAAAGATTGATTTGAACTATAAAAAACAATAATCAGAAAGTTGTTTCAGGGGCACTGGGTGGCTCAGTGGGTTAAGCCTCTGCCTTCGGCTCAGGTCATGATCTCAGGGTCCTGGGATCGAGCCCTGCATCGGGCTCTCTGCTTGGCAGGGGGCCTGCTTTCCCCTCTCTCTCTGCCTGCCTCTCTGCCTACTTGTGATCTCTGTCTCTGTCAAATAAATAAATAAAACCTTAGAAAAAAAAAGAAAGTTGTTTCACTATGGTATTATAAACTTATAAGCCATTAACTAGCCACTCTGTTTTTAAAAGGGAAGTAACTCTGAGTGTCTGCCATTGTTTGGGGATAATAAGAAGCTGGGTTTTTTTTTTACATAGTTATTAAATAATATGAAATATGGTTAATTCAAACACTTTAAGAATCATGCCTTTCTAATAAATACATTGCTAAATCACTCATTAAATGAAATGTTTACTGAATAAGCACAGCTTATTCGTTATGCTGACACAGTTCATTCAAATCTGCAGAAACATATTGGGATGGAAGCTCTACCATGGACACAGATTTGTCAGAGCGCCCGTCTCCTTCATGGGATTTTTCCAACCTTCCACACTAATGTTTATGGCACTTTTCAGCAACATCCTATCTTAGTCACAACTATAACCAGAGCTCTGTGAAAAGTCTGGCACAGAGAAGGTGCCAGATAACTGTTTGCTGGGCTGACTACAGCTCAGCTCAGCTCCAACAAAGATGCTGTCCCCTTCTCTACTGTGTGTTAAGACAGTATACAGTCCTTTCCCAAAAGCCACTATCCAGCTGCAGTGGAACCTATCAGCTTAAATATTTTAATATCTTCACTTCTAACAGGTATCCACCATCTTCAAATATTTTCATGTGGCACTAATTTCCTAAACACAAACTGTCCAAAATATTTGAATTCAGAGAGTGACATTCAATCCCTATGTAAAATGAGGTTTTTCTACCATACCATACCATGCCACACCAGTGAAAGTAATAACATATGGTTTTTACTTAATTTTCTCTTGGGCCTCTGCAGCAAAGCACATGATTGAATATTTATCTTACATCAGCCTAGTGACCTCGGCTGGTAGGCGGTACCATCAGTTGCTTTAGGAAACTGAAAGCGTGAACTGTCACCGCTTATATCTCCAGTCCCAGTTTAACAGCGCAAGAACTTACATCTCAGTCTTAGTTTACACACACCCAGAGCAAACCTCACTTTTCAGGGATGCCTGGGTGGCTCAGTGGGTTGAGCCGCTGCCTTCGGCTCTGGTCATGATCCCAGGGTCCTGGGATCAAGTCCCGCATTGGGCTCTCTGCTGGGCAGGGAGCCTGCTTTTCCCCTCCCCTCTCTGCCTGCCTCTCTGCCTGTCAAATAAATAAATAAAATCTTTAAAACAAAACAAAAACCCCTCACTTTTCAAAAGTTCATTAACAAAGCCTCACAATAAAACGAGCAGCGCTGTGAGTCATTTTTGGATACCCCTGTGGAAATAACAACTCCTCCCTTTGCTGAGAAACGCCTTCAACAAGTGCATGAGAACCACAGGAAGTAATACAGATCTCAGCTATTGTCAGAGAAGTCTAGAATTCCCTCAGGACCGTGTGGTTCTTGAAGTTACCTTGCCACTATTTCTTGTCTTCATTCTTCTAAAAAATAAAGTCTTTCTATGTGGGCTTGGAAGGAACTATTTCAAGGCAATATCAATTTCTCCGTATTTCCTGGCTGCCTAGTCCCATTGTCAAGTTCAAGGTCAGAAGTACCCATTTTGGGGGCGCCTGGGTGGCTCAGTGGGTTAAAGCCGCTGCCTTTGGCTCGGGTCATGATCCCAGGGTCGTGGGATCGAGCCCCGCATCGGGCTCTCTGCTCTGAGGACAGCCTGCTTTCTCCTCTGTCTCTCTCTGCCTCTCTGCCTACTTGTGATCTCTGTCTATCAAATGAATAAATAAAATCTTAAAAAAAAAAAAAAAGAAGTACCCATTTTGGTGTTTTTGAGAAAGTGCAACCTAAATTGGGAGTGAACAGCACCTGGGTGGTTCAGCTGGTTAAGCAGCAGACTCGATTTCAGCTCAAGTCATGATCTCAGTGTCCTGAGAAGCCCTGAGTCGGGCTCTGCGCTGGGCGTGGATCCTGCTTGAGAGTGTCTCAGTGTCTCTCTCTCTCTCTCTCTCTCTCTCTTTCCACCTCCCCACTCTCTCTCATAAGTAAATGATGGAAGGGAAGGAGGGAACAAGTGATCACAGCGAAGTAATATCCCCAGTAATTCAGAAGACATTCAGTCTCTCGACTTAAAACCAAAGTAGTCTTAGGTGCACACTTAGTAAGGAAAGCCTATCAACAGGTACCTGAAATAATTTCTATGAAGCCCTAAATGCGCGGTCCCTTGCCTCTTGGGAGAGGGGGAAAGGTACTCCGCTGTACATGAGAAACCCAGGGCCCAGTTCTCTAAGGCGCGAGGCGGCGGCGTGAGCCCTCGGGCCAGACCTGAAATCCCCCAAAGCCACCCCTGGAAGCCCCAGCCAGCGAGGCCACCCCGGCGCCCCCCGCGGCTCTCCGCGCACAGCCTAGTGGGGCGCATCGTCGCTCCTGGGGCAGTTAAGGAGAAAAAAATAGGTATAAAGGCGGAAAACGAACCAGGAACAGGACCGAGCGTGCGAACCGAGAAGGGCGCCGGTCCCACGGCTGGGAGTCGTGAGATGGAAGGAAACCTGCTGCGAGACTCCTGGCGGCGAGGCTCCCGGCGCCTTCCGCTGCCGGGACTGGGCTGCTGCTCAGTGGCCCGAGCTCCGTGCCGCAGCCGCCGCATTTGGACGCCACCGGCCCAGCCCCTGGTGTCAGCAGCGCCCACAGCTGGGGGAGCAGGCCCCGCCCCGGGACGACTGCGCCGGCCGCCCGCGCGCCCCTCCCCGCCCCGCCCGGAGTCCGCGCGCCCCGAGAGCCGGCGGTCTGGAGGGCCGGCTTCGGCCGCCTCCGCTCTCCTGGGAGCCCACGGGCGCTCTCCGCGTGCTGTCCGAGGCACCTCACCCGCTCCCCCATCTCCGCGCGGGAAGGGGGCCTGGAGGCCCCGGACTTTCCCCGGGAATCCCCCTGGCGCTGGTGACGTTTGCCGGCCGCTGCGTTGGGCGCGGCGCGGATGCGCGCGGCAGGTTCTGGGTGTGGGTGTGACCGCGAGAGGCTGGGGCTGGCGAGCACCTGAGGCGACCCGCCAGGCGGCGGGCAGGGAGGCTGAGCACCTCTTGCCAGAGCCTCCTCGGACTCACCCCTTTCAAGTAGCCCTGAGACCAAGCCCGGTTCATTCATTCAGTCAGAACCGACGAGGAGTCCGCTCAAGGACTGGGGATACTTTCCTGGGTAGAAGTAGCGCCAAGACCCTGTCCTCGACGACCTGGCATTCCAGTGCGGAAAGATAAACGGATAGAGGTTGTATTATGCGAAATGGTGGTATCTCGAAAAACAAGACTGAGGCTAAAAAGTAAGAAAAAAAAAAAAAAAAAAAAAAAAAAAACAACCAAAAAACCAACCCTCATTGATGGAGGAGTTTCAGAGAAATGCAGAAGCCAACTGAAATGACAAAAAACACCCCTCATTGATGGAGGAGTTTCAGAGAAATGCAGAAGCCAACTGAAAGAGTTCCCAATGGCTGAAGCTAGAACAATTTGAGAAAATTAATTAACAAATAAATAAAGTGGTATTAGACTGCAGTCCAAAGTAAAAAGAAAATCCATGAGTTTCTAATGATATAAGTAGTTGAATGAATAAATAAATGGTGGAGAGGAGATAAATCTCCCCTGCAGAAGAATTTGTAAAAATGTATGTGAACGTAACTTCTCACTCCTTAAGTATGGGGTGCTCAAAGTGACTAATCCCAAAATGTAAGGTATGGAAAGGGGGGGAGAGAGTAACTTCATAGTGGAGACACCTAAAAAACAGGGCCTCCGCCAAATGATCAAGGTCAACACTAACAGTCATAAATCATTGTTAGTATAAGCTCTTGATATGTGATGAAAATGTCACTTTACTTCTGTGGCCTTCCTCCCCAGGCCCATAACCCTACTTTATCATAAGAAAAACATCAAATTCCAACAGAGGAACATCCTACAAAATACCCCACCAATATTTCTCTAAGCTGTCAATGTCATCGAAAACGAGGAAAGTCTGAAAAACGGCCACAGCCTACAGGAGGCTAAGGAGACATTACACCTAAATGTATGTAGTATCCTGAAAGGGATCCTACAACAGAAAAAGGCCATTAGGTAAAAACTAAGGAGGGGTCACCTAAGTGATTCAGTCCATTAAGAGTCTGCCTCTTGATTTCAGTTCAGGTCATGATCTCAGGGTTGTAAGATGGAACCTTAGAGGGTGCTCCCTTCAGCAGGGAGTCTGCTTGAGATTCTTCCTCCAAACCCCCCCACCAAGTTCCTGCTCTTGGTCTATCTCTCTCTCTCTGAAATAAATAAATTAATCTTTTAAAAAACTAATAAACTCTGAATAAAGTATGGACTTTCATTAGCAGTACAGTATCAAGATTGTTTCATTAGTTGTGATGATATGCCATACTAGTTGTAAGATTATAATAGTAGGGGAAAAGGGGAACGAGGCTTAGGAGAACCCTCTATACTATCCTTGCAGTCTTTCTGTAACTCTAAAATCGTTCCAAAACATGAAATTAATTTTAAAAGTAAAGCAAAATAAGAGAGATGAGGGGTGTTATAATAAACTAAAAACAAAACAATAAAAAAACGGGTTTATTCCAAAGGTCTCTAAGATAAAACAGTGTGAGAAAGGCTATTTGAGTTATGACCATTTCAACCAGAGAGATCTTCAGATGTAAAGGCCCTGAGGCAGGAGCATGCTTGGCTTCTAGGAGTAGGGTCAGTGTGGGGTGGAACAGAATGATTGGGAGAAAGACAATGGGTGGTGGAGCTAGGGGTGGAGAACAGAGTATGGAGGGCCTTGGTGGTCATGATAGTTTTAATACTTCACCTTGATTGGAAAGGAAAACATCAAACAATTTTTAGTAGAAGGGTAACCTGATATGGCTTTTTTTTTTTTAACTGTTGTGTTGTGTTGACAAATTAGGGAAGAGGATGGAAGAAGCCCAATTTTACAAATTCTTCTGCAGGGGAGATTTATCTCCTCTACAACATTATAGATTCAATCTATAGAATGAGTAAAGCAAATTGCTCTCCCCAGTATGGATGGGCCTCATCCATTCTGTTGAAGGCCTGAATAGAACAATAGGCTGGGAAAGGGAGAATTTGTCCTCTTTGGGCCTGTTTTTGAGCTGGGACATTAGTTTTTTCCTGCCTTCAGACTTGCCCTCAAACTGGAAGTGACACCATTTATTCTCCTGCTTCTTCGGCATTTGGACTCAGACAGGAATTATAGCACGGACTTTCCTGGGTCTCCATCTTGCCAACTACAGATCTTGGGAGTTCTCAGGCTCCATAATATATATGTTTCATTCATATATACATGGTTCTGTTTCTCTGACAACCCTCACTGATTCAAAACCCCAGCAGTAGAGCTGGTGAGAAGTGGGCAGGTTCTGTATATATTCCCAAGGAGAAGCTGACATGACTGGCTGATTAATTGAATGTAGGACTTGAGAGAATTAAAAGGATCAGGATGAGCAGTTAGAAGAAAAGACGTTCCTTATGCTAACCGGGAAGATTGCTTGAGAAGCAAGTCATGGGGTTGGTGGAGGGGAGGAAAGGGTTGCTAGGGATTGAGTTCCATTTTGGACACTTTAAGTTTGCAGTTGTCAAGAAGACATTTAGATAGATGAGTCTAGGATAATGCTATTAATTGGGAGTCTTTAGCATATAGGTGATGTGCAGATAGAATTTATTTACTTATTTATTTTAAAGATTTTATTTATTTATTTGACAGAGAGACAGAGACACCAAGAGAGGGAACACAAGCAGGGGAGTGGGAGAGGGAGAAGCAGGCTTCCCACCTAGCAGGGAGCCCGAGCAGGTTGGGGCTCTATCCCAGGGTCCTGGAATCATGACCTGAACCAAAGGCAGATGCTTAACAACTAAGCCACCCAGGTGCCCGCAGATAGAATTTAAATGTGTGAAATCTGAGCCCAGGACTCTCCGAAAGTCAGAAATCAGGAAGATGAAGAATCAAAAAAAGGAGAATGAGAAGGTATTATCAAAGATATAGGAGTTAGAGTAACAAACAGTGGTGTTCCAGAAGCCAAATTAAAACAATGTTTCAAGAATTACTAACTCTAGGGACGCCTGGGTGGCTCAGTTGGTTTAGCAGCTGCCTTCGGCTCAGGTCATGATCCCAGCGTCCTGGGAGCCCACATCGGGCTCCTTGCTTGGCAGGGAGCCTGCTTCTCCCTCTGCCTCTGCCTTCCACTCTGTCTGCCTGTGCTTGCTCGCTCTCTCTCTCTCTAACAAATAAATAAATTAAATCTTTAAAAAAAATTACTAACTCTATAAAATGCTGCTAAAGTGGGTAAAATTAGAACTGAAAACAGCAATGGGCTTGGCCACCTGGAAGTCATCGGCACGCTTGCTAAGAATTTTGGTGGTGTGTAGTGATCAAAACCTGTCTGGATTGGGCCCAGAGAGAATGAAAAAAGAGTAAATGAGGACAGAAAATGGGGCAATAGCTGGAAGAAATATATGGTAAGAGAGAGATTTTTATTTTTAATTAGAAGATATGCCTGTTTGTGTGCTCGTGGCCATGAGCTAAAAGAGAAGGAAAAGTGATGATGCAGAGGAGTAAAAATCATTGTTGTAGCAATGTTCTTGAATAGATAAGCAGGGGTGGGATCCAATGCACAAAAGGAATATTGGGGTTAAATTGGAGAAGATAGAGAAAATAGAATTCTGATAGCTGGAAAGGAGGCAGAACATATGGGCACAGATGCTGGTAAATGCGGAGGCAGAAAAATGTTTTATCAATGAAGAAGCAAGGTTATCAACGGAAAGAGAAGTTTGAGAAGAGGATAGAAAGTATGGAATATCATCCAGGGACAGTGAGACAGTAAATAGACT
>ML103688.1:0-13049 GCA_003697995.1 Taxidea taxus jeffersonii | reverse complement strand
AAGCAAATTTCTCTTATCCTGTTACCTACACTCAAAGAGTGATGTCTAAATCTAAATAAGCTTAGAAAAATTACTAAAGAGAAAGAAAGAAAAGAATGCAACAGATAACTCCTAGAAAAGCAAATTTCTTATTGTATAGTAAGCTTATTTTTCTGTGCACAGTACACAAGGAGAAGCAGAAAATTAGCGGTGAAAATGGACTATTTGGGTGTTAGTTAAATCTTCTTCCTGCCTACAATTCTTGACATGACATGACTGTATTTTTATTTTAACCCAAATTGCAATTAAGTGAAAACTTCCCTCTGATATATTGGTATACTTGCAAGAGGGTTGAAGGTAAGCATATACAGATGTTCTATGCATACAAATAGAACATTCTCTGTCAAAGAGAATGGGCTAGGGGCTCCTGGGTAGCTCAGTCCTTAAGTGCCTGGGATCAAGCCCCACATCAGGCTCCCTGGTAGGTGGGAAGCCTGCTTCTCCCTCTCCCACTCCCCCTACTTGTGTTCCCTCTCTCACTGTCTCTTTCTCTGTCAAATAAATAAACAATCTTTAAAAAAAAAAGGAGAGAGACAGAGAGAGAATGGACTAAAAAGATATCAGGTCTAGAGATAGTATAATTGATTTGCTTAATGGCTCTCAATGATTTTTCTGCAACTGTGATTTTGCATAACAAGTTGCAAAACTATTTTAAGATGAGACTTACTCAATACTCACTTCTGGTAAACCCCTTTTTGCACCATTGCCCTGTCCTGCGGAACTGATAAAAGTGAAACAGAAAAGCATAAACAGAATGTTACAAATAAGCCATGCCTTTTAATAATAAAGTAGTGGTTTCATCATGAGCCTTTAAATATTGGTTTTGAATTGGAACAATTAAATTTGTTCTCAACAAGCATAATTTTCACAGACTAAACATTTTTATAATCCAATTTTGTTCATTTAGATGAATTTGTGCCATTCATTTAGAAACTGTGTATTTCTACACCAAAAACCCTTACCTTGGGGCTGAGACATGATTTTCTTCTCTTTTTCTTCATTCATTACATCCTCTTCTTGGAGCTCCATGACTTTGTCTTACTTTTCCCTTTAAAACAATCTTCAAAAGGACTGAGTCCTTCCTCAAAAATGCTTTATAATTTCTGTGAGCACATGGACCACAGCCAGCATCCTTCCATGACCCTAAGGAAAATTTAAAAGTACAATATTGGCACCACAAAAAACAAACAGGTCTCAAATGGTGAATATGTTTTAAAGATGAGCTTACTAAAAGTGACACAGTGAGAACAGATTGAAGTCTCAGCACTAAACTCACAGATTGAGGGGACAGTCTTCTGTACCTCCTCTTGGAATGATGATCTTGTTGAGGAGATCCTGGGGAAGGTGACAGATGTTCCCCTCAGTCCACAGCTCCTTAGCTTACTTATGTGCCCGGAGATGAATAGGAATCTTTGGTGGGAGCTGACAGGGCCTTCTTGCATCACTAAGTCTCAATGTTGAAAGCAGGCCTCTAGCTGATTTCTTTAAACCCTATTTTCTACAAGTTGGTGATAAGCATAGTCAATTATGAAACAGGAACTTTTGCCACAATTCTACATCCCTAGTCACAAAGAAACATTTACAAAACAAATGCCCCCAGGCAAATTGGAATTCATGATTGATTACAATGCAAATATGGGTATTGCCTATAATCTATTCATGCCTTATTTTTTTCAGGGTCCTAGGGCATCATCTCTCCAATTTAAGTAGTGAGTAGACCCCTCTTCAAGGAAAAAAAATATATGACACTCAGTTTTGACAAATTACTTGAATGTAATATAAATATAATGGTACTTACATAAATGTGGTATACATTCCTTATAGTGACAGCCTCATTAGAAAACTATAAAATTCAAACAAATCAGATGGGATTAAGAAACAAACGAGCAGAGAAAAAAAAAAAGAGTGAAACAAACAAGGAAAGAGATGCTTTAACTTTTTTTTTTTTTTTAAGTAGGCTCCACACTGGGTGTGTTTTTCAAGTAGACTCCAACACTGGGCTTCACTCACAATCCTGAGATCAAGACCCTGAGATCGAGACTAGATTTGAGATCAAGAGTCAAACATTTAACCAACTGAACCCCCTAGACACTCCTAGACTCTTAACTATGGAAAACAAACTAATAGTTATCAGAAGGGAGGTGGGTGGAGATGGGTGAAATAGGGGATTAAGAGTACCCTTATCATAATAAGTACTGAGCAATGTATAGAATTATTGAATCACTGTACTACAGCACACCTGAAACTAATATAATGTTGTATGTAAACTATATTGGAATTAAAATAAAAAACTTTAAAAAATTTGAACAAATCTACATATTAAAAGTATAAAATTGATATTAAGATAAATAGCATTTATTTCTATGTTGTTTTGATAAGGCAAAAATGTTCTATTCTCTTAGTAAATTTCAATTATATAAACTTATTAAGTGTTATTAATTATAGTCACCATGTTTTACATTAAATCCTCAAACCTTATTCATCTCATAGCTGAAAGTTTGTACCCTTTTACCAAACTCTCCCTATTTCTCTCAACCCCCAGCTCTTGGAAACCACTTTTCTACTCCCTGTTTCCATGAATTTGACTTTTTTTCTTTTTTAAGTTTCCACACGTAAGGGATACCTTGCAGTATTTGCCTTTCTCCAGCTAGTTTAACTTAGCATAATGCCCATAAGTTCCACCCACGTTGTCGGCAAATGGCAAAATTTCCTTCTTTCTCATGGCTGCATAATATCCCACTGTATATATACACCACATCTTCTTTATCCATTCATCCATTGATGGGCACTTTGGTTGTTTCTATATCTTGGCTATTGTGAATAATGCTGCAAGAAACGGGAGCGCAGCTATCTCTTCACTGTCTTATTTTCATTTTCTTTGGATTTATACCCAGAAGTGGGATTGCTAGACCATATGGTACTTCCATTTTTAATTTTTTAAGGAGTTTTCTTTCTTTCTTTTTTTTTAAAGATTTTATTTATTTATTTGAGGGAAAGAGAAAAAGTACAAGTGGCGGGGAGGGGGGATAGCAGATGGAGAGGGAGAAAAAGGTTCCCTGCTGAGCAGGGAAGACATGCAGGTCTTGATCCCAAGACCCTGGGATCATGCTCTGAGCTGAAGGCAGATGCTAAACTAACTGAGCCACCCAGCCCCGTAATTTTTTGAGGAGTTTTCATACTGTTTTCCATACATGCTGCACCAATTTATATTCCCACCAATGATGCACAGGCTGTCCCTTTTTTTCATATCCTTTCCAACTTGTTATCTCTTGTCCTTTTTATGACAGCCACTCTAACATGTAGAAGGTGATATTTCATTGTGCTTTTGATTTGTGTTTCCCTAATGATTAGTGATGTTGAGCAGCTTTTCATATACCTGTTGGCCATTTTAGGTCTTCTTTGGAGAAATGTCTGTTCAGTTCCTCTGACCATTTTTAAAATGTCTTGTTTTTGCTATTGAGTTGTGAGTCCTTTATATGTCTTGGATATTAACCCCTTATAAGATATGTGATTTGTAAATATGTTCTCCCATTTGATAGGTTGCTTTTTCTTTTTGTTGATGTTTCCTGTGCAAAAGCTTTTTATATGATGTAGTTTCACTTGTTTATTTTTGCTTTTATTATTTTTGCTTTTGTTGTCAAGTGCCCCCTCACCTGAAAAAAATCACTGCCAAGACTGCTGTCAAGGGGCTTACCCCCTATATTTTCTTCTAAGAGTATTATGGTTTTAGGTCTTACATTCAAGTATTTAATCCATTTTGAGTTGATTTTTCTGTATGGTATAAGATAGAAGTCCAAGTTCATTCTTTTGCATTAGACCATCCAGTTTTCTCAACACCATTTATTGAAGAGATGATTCTTTTTCCATTGTATATTCTTGGCTCCTTTATGCAAAATTAATTGACCACATATGTGCAGATTTATTTCTGGGCTCTTTATTATGTTCCATTGATTTATGTGTCTGTATTTATGCTAATATATATCTGTGAAAAAACGCCAATGGAATTTTGATGGGGATTGTATTGAGTGACATGGATATTTTAACAGTATTAATTTTTCTAATCCCTGAGCACAGAGTATCTTTCCACTTATTTTTGTCTTCTTACGTTTCTTTCATCAATGTTTTATAGTTCTCACTGCATAGATCTTTCTCTCCCTCAGTTAAATTTATTCTTTGTGTATTATTCATTTTGATGCAATTATAAATGGATTGCTTGCTTAATTTCTCTTACTGATAGTGTATTGGCATGATATAGAAACATAACTGATTTTTGTGTATTGATTTTGTATCCTTCAACTTCACTGAATTTTTTTATTCTAAAAATTTGGGAGGGTAGTTTTTAGGGTTTTCTATCTATTGTATGTAATCTGCAAATAAAGAAAGTTTTACTTCTTCCTTTTTGATTTGTATAGATTTTTTTTTTTTCCTGCCTAATTGTTCTGGCTAGAACTTCTAGCACTGAGTTGAAAAAAGTGACAAGAGTGGGCATCCTTGTCTTGTTCCTGATCTTAGAAGAAAATCTTTCAGCTTTTCACCATTGAGCATGATGATAGCTATGGACTTGTCATTGTAGCTTTTATTATGTTAAGGTATGTTCACTCTATATCCAGTTTATTACAAGATTTTATCATGAATTGATGTTGAACCTTGTCAAATGCTTTTCCCGCATCTATTGAGATGATAGTGAGATTTTTATCTTTCACTTTGTTAATGTGGTGTATTGCATTGATTGCTTTGTGGATGTTGAACCAATCTTGCATCTCTGAAAGAAATCCCAGTGGATCATGGTGTACAGTCTTTTTTATATATTGTTGAATTTAGTTTGCTAATATTTTGTTGAGGATTTTTCATCTATGTTCATCAGGGATATAGGTCTGTAATTCTGTCTTCTTGTAGTTGTCCTTGATTGGATTTGGTATCAGGGTAATGCTGACTTTGTAAAAAATGAGTTCAAAAGTGTTCTGTCCTCTTCATTTTTTTGGTAAAAGTTTAAGGATTGGTACTCATTCTTTTTTTCTTTTTTAAGATTTTATTTATTTATTTGACACAGAGGGAGAGAGCACAAGCAGAAGGAGCAGGAGAGGGAGAAGCAGGCTCCCCTCTGACCAGGGAGCCCAACACAGGGCTCGATCCCAGTACCTTGGGGTCATGACCTGAGCCAAAGGCAGATGCTTAACCAACTGAGCCACCAGGCACCCTAGGTACTCATTTCTTAAAATATTCGGTAGAATTCACTAGTGAAGCCATTTGTCCTGGACTTTTGTTTATTGGGAGGGTTTTTATTACTGATTTAATTACTTTATTTGTAAGGGGTCTGTTCAGATTTTGTATTTCTTCATGATTTAGTCTTGGTAGGTTGTATATTTCTAGGAATTTTCCGTTTCTTCTAGGTGGTTCAATTTGTTGCCCTATAATTATTTGTTTTAGTCTTTCATGATCCTTTGTATTTCTGTGGTATCAATTGTAACATCACATCCTTTGTTTCTGACTTTATTTATTTGAGTTTTCTCTCCTTTTTTTCTTGGTAAGTCTAGATAGAGGTTGGTCAGTTTTGCTTACCTTTTCCAAAAAACCTCCTCTTAGTTTCACTGATCTTTTCAATTGTCTTTATAGTCTCTACTTCCTTTATTTTCACTCTCATCTTTGTTTTTTGCCTCCTTCTGCTAACTTTAGGCTTAATTTCTTCTTCTTTTCCTATTTCTTTGAGGTGTAAAATGTTTATTTAAGTAGGTTTTTTTCATTATATAGACTTTTATTGCTATGGACTTCCCTCTTAGAACTACTTTTGTTCCATCCTATTAGTTTTGGTTGTGCTTCCATATTCATTTGTCTTAAGAAATTTTTAATTCTCTTTTGATTTCTTCTTTAATATATTGGTTGTCCAGTAACATGTTGTTTGCTCCCCACATATTTGTGAAATTTCCAGTTTTCTTGTAGCTTATTTCTAATTTCATACCATTATGGTAAAAAAAAAAGCTACTTAATATGATTTCAGTATTTTTAAATTTATTAAGAGATGTTATGTGCCTTAACAAATGATGTATCCTGGAGAAAATTCCATGCGCATTTGAGAAAATGTGCCTTCTGCTACTGTTGAATGGAATGGTCCCTAAATATCTGTTAAGTCCATCTGTTCTAATACATGGTATAAGTACAGTGTTTCCATATTGATTTTCTGTGTGGATGATCTATCCACTATTGAAAGTGTCAAATCAAGCTCTACTTTGCGTTTATAGTCATCTGGAAGAGAAGAATACATACATTTATGGCAAACACAATATAAAGCTCCACAGGGAATTGGGAATAAAAGTTTCAAGTTAGTTCTGTTTAATATGGCCTATTTTACTATTGCTACTGCCATAGAGAACCAAGATGCTAATCAGGTATAGTGGGGAATAAAATGACTCTTCATTGCAGGCCCACCATCTTGTCTTAATCTAGGTACTACTTGTATCTCAATTTGAGACTAGATGTAGGGGGCTAAAAATCTTCCCTGAGAATTGTATGAAATTGGTAATCATGAAAATTTGAAGTCTGATTTTTTTTTTTTTTACCTGTGTGGGACAAAAGACCTTAAACAGATAGTTTATGGTGGTCCGGTTTGATTATGCCACCAAATGACCGGCTGAAACAAAGGTATACCCTCTCTGAAAATACTTAACTATCCAGATTGATATAACTATACTATTTCAAAGTCAAAAGAGCCATCCTGACTTCAGAAATGTCAAATGTGGAAAATATGAATTGCAGACTATTTTTTTATATATGGAAGTTGTGAGAATTTAATGAGATAGCGCATGCAAACTACTTATAACAGTGCCTAGAAAGTAGTAAGTTGCTGTAATCATCATCATGATCATCATCATCATTTTTCAGCTTTATTTGCAACAACTATGAATTTCCATCATAATAAATCAGACTTACTCACCTTTCTGCAAATGCTCATTGCTTCTTTTATTTCTTTGTTTTGTGCAGGATGAAATGAGAAAGTACTTTTCTGAGGGTAGTAATCATCATCATCATCATCATCATCATCATCATCATCATTCCAGCCCCAACATAGCCACATACCCTCTTTTAACAGGTTTTCCTATCTGTAAAATCAAAGAGTTGGATTGGAAAATTTTTTAAACTTTTATTGCTGAAAAATTTTTTTTAAAGATTTTACTTATTTATTTGACAGACAGAGATCACAAGTAGGCAGAGAGGCAGGCAGAGAGAGAGAGAGGAGGAAGCAGGCTCCCTGCAGAGGACAGAGCCTGACGTAGGGCTCAATCCCAGGACCTTGGGATCATGATCTGAGCCAAAGGCAGAGGCTTTAACCCACTGAGCCACCCAGGCTCAGTTTTATTTACAATAAATCCAGCAACTTGTGGAATTACACTGTAAGCTTTGGTTATTAACAATCATTTTTCTGGGGCGCCTAGGTGGCTCAGTGGGTTAAAGCCTCTGCCTTCAGCTCAGGTCCTTATCCCAGGGTCCTGGGATTGAGCCCCACATCAGGCTCTCTGCTCAGCGGAGAGCCTGCTTCCTCCTCTCTCTCTCTCTCTCTGCCTGCCTCTCTGCCTACTTGTGATCTCTGTCTGTCAAATAAATGAATAAAATCTAAAAAAAAAACCAATCATTTTTCTGTCCTCAACTGAGGAAAATGAGCCTAGATACTGCTCTACTATTTAGTTAATACTTATACCTTGATTTCTGCTTCCAAACATGGTAGAGTAACAGGGACCAGATTTATCCTCCCAACTGAATAACAAGTAGAGACAAAATAATTAAACACTAATTTTCATGATATTAAATGTTAAATAATGAAGGACTGTGATCCTCAAGATATGAAAAACCACAAGGTAAGCCCTTCTTGTCCCAGCTTGCTGTTTTGAAAGAGTTTCTAGCACACTGCAAAGAGAAAAAGCCAGGCAGACTTCCTGAACCTGAATGTCCAGGGAGACCACGGTGACTAAAGTTCATAGGATAGGGTACTAGGGAGAGAGCGGTGAATATAGAGAGAACCCAGCAGATTTGCCCAAGATCCCCCTGAAGTATTCAGCAGAGGATTTAGCAGTTAATGCAAGTCAGAAAACCACCTAGGGCTGGGGGCAAAACCAGATAAAAGGACTGGAGGAAGCAGTAACTGCTGCTTACACGAGGCCAGAAAAGGTGCCTATTTTCACAAACCAGATGGAAAAACCTCATAATTTACTGGAAGGAGTGGCCCAAAAACTTTTGTCTCAGTAGGATCAAACTGTTTCCAAGTAATTTAACGGAGTTCAAGAACACTTATAATAATTAAAAAATACCCAGCACCCAACAAGGTATAATACATAGGAAAACTCAGTACACACACACACATACACACAATCCCCTAAAGGAAAAGAGAGATGGAAAAAATATTTGAAGAAATAATGTCTAAAACTTTTCCAGATTTGATGTAACCTATAAACCCACAGACTCAAGAAACTTGAACTATACCAAAGCATATCAGAACTAAATTATTCAAAACCAGTGATAAAGAGAATATCTTAAAAGCAGCCAAACAAAAAAGCACATTATGTAGAGAGGAAAAAAGATAAAAAGATGAGTATAATAACAAACTTCATAGCAAAAATAATATTCTAGGGAAATAACAGAGGACTGAAAGAGAAAATATTAAGGGAAAAACCTGTCAACCTACCATTATATATCCAGTGAATGTATCTTTCACAAATGAAGATGAAATAAAGATTTTCTCAGATACATAAAAACTAAAAAAATTTACCATCAGCAGACTATAAAATATGTAAAAGGAAGCCTTTTAGACAAAAAGAAAATGATGGTAGATGGAAATACAGAAATCTACAAATAGAATAATGGAGAATACCAGAAATAGTAACTACATAAATAAATATACAAGATTTTTTCTTATTATTAAATGTCTTTAAGAGATAGTTAACTCTCTAGACAAAAATAATAAAAATGTATTGTGGGATTTATAAAATATGTTAATAAAATCTATGACAATAATAGAACCTTAAAAAAGGTTCTTAAACTATTTGTAAAGTGGTATAATAGCCCTCAAAAGTAAACTGAGATACGTGAATGAGGGATACTATAAACCCAAGCAACTAAAATAACAAAATAACTAACATGCCAGCAAAAGAGAAAAAAATGGAATAATTAAAATGCTCAATTTATTCAAAAGAAAACAGAAGAAGAGGGAAAAGAGAAAAAAGATGGAAAAAATAGAAAACAAATAGCAAGATTAGATTTCAATCTAATACATGGTAATCACATTAAATATAAATGGTCTAATCACCCCAACTAATAGGCAGAGATGGTCTGATTGGACAGAAAGCACAATATGCTGCCCACAAGAAAACCACTTGAGAAATATCAAGACAAACAGAGTAAAAGCAAAAGAATAGAGAAAAGGGCATGTTAGCACAAACCAAAAGGAAGCAAGTTCCATTAATGTCAGACAAAATACGTTTCAGAGCAGAAATATTAGCAGTAATAAAGTAATATCATAATGATAAAGAGATCAATTAATCAGGAAGAAATAATCTTAGGTTATTGTACTAATATCAGCTTCCAAATACATAAGTTAATAAATTAATACAATTCTGGTCTATTTAAATAATTCTCAAGTTTTTATATTCATTATAATTAGCATTTTTCCTTTCAATTTTTAATTAATAGACTTCATTTTGAAGGATAGTTTTATATTTACAAGAAATATTGAGTAGAAAGTACAGAGTACCCCCCCAGAGCTTTTTCATTAGTGGGGTACATTTGTTACAATTAATTGAGCCACTGTTGATACATTATTAACTAAAGTCCATAGTTTGCATTAGGATACAGTCTTTGTTTTGTACTTCTCTAGAGTGTGTGTGCATGTGTGTGTGTGTGTGTGTTTGTGATTTTTCTTAAATTCAGTTTTGACAAATGAATCCACATGTATCATGCTAAATAGTTTCACTACTTAAAAAATTTTTAAAAATTCCTTCAGTAGGAGGCCTATTTCTCCCTCTCCCACTCACCCTGCTTGTGTTCTCTCTCTCTGTCAAATAAATAAATAAACAAATAAAACATTTTAAAATATTATTTTAAAAATTCCTCTGTTCTACCTATTCATCCTGCCTTTCCTACCCCTGGTAACCACTGATCCTTTTATTGACTCTACAGTCTTGCCTTTTCCCAAATGTTATATGGTTGGAATTGTACTGTATGTATTTTTTTAGAATGGCTTCTTCCATTAGATAATGTGCATTTAAATTTCCTCTGCATCTTTCTGTGGGTTGATAGCTCATTTATTTTTTGCTGTTGAATAATATACCATTGTTTGGATATGTTCAGTTTGTTTATCCACTCACCAACTGGAAAGCGGGATTGCCAGATCATATGATAACAGTATGTCTAGCTTTGTAAGGAACTGTCCAGCTGTCTTCCATTTTACATTCCCACCCATGGTAAATTAGAGCTTCTGTTTCTCCACATCCTGATCAGTATTTGGTGTTGTTGGTATTTTGGATTTTAGTCATTCTAATAGGTGTGTAGCAGTATCTCATTCTTATTTTAATTGCTTTTTAGTCTTAATGGATAATTTCTAATATATTATTTAATATTTTGAGGTTTTGAATATTCATGTTAATTTAAATTTTTGATAAAAGTAAATTCAAGATAAAATTTGAATATCATTATGAAACAATATAATATGAGGTTATGTTTGCCAAGATAGGATGAGGAACAGATTTTGTTTAACAGTTTAACTTCATTTATAATCTTAAGATATATTGATTTATGGAATGGTGGCATCTTTTTGAAAATCACTGAGAAGTTGTAGACAGTCTCAATAGAAATGTGTACATACAGAAATACAGACAAAATTCTGTGTGTCTTTCAGGGATTCACAGACTTCCTAAGACTCATCCAGGTATTCATTCATCATAGGGGAGCAGCCCCTGCTCTGAATTCCTGACAATTACTGCTCATTTAGTTTCCTGAAAGCACAGTCCCAAGATTGTCATCCTCTTACATCTTCTTTCTTTTTTTTAAATTAAATTTAGTTTTTTTCAGTGTTCTAAGATTCATTGTTTATGCACCACACCTGGTGCTCCATGCAATATGTGCCCTCCTTAATACCCACTGCCAGGTTCACCCAACCCCTCACCTCCCTTTCCTCAAAACCCTCAGTTTGGGGACGCCTGGTGGCTCAGTGGGTTAAGCCGCTGCCTTCAGCTCGGGTCATGATCCCGGGACTCTGCTCGGCAGGGAGCCTGCTTCTCCCCTCCCCTCTCTGCCTGCCTCTCTGCCTGCCTGTGTGATCTCTGTCTGTCAAATAAGTAAATAAAATCTTTAAAAAAAATTTTTAAAAACCCCTCAGTTTGTTTCTGAGTCCACAGTCTCTCATGGTTACATCTTCTTTCATACTCCTTCAGAGGTGTCCAATTCCTTAAGTAGTAGTTCCTTCAGCCTGCTATTTAAAGCATCCAGCACTTTTTTCCTTCTGCTGAAGCACCAGTGGCCAAAATGAAGTTGAATACCTTTGTGACTTCTGACCACAGCAAGAACCATAAAAAGCATTTTGATGCACTTTTTCACATTTGCAGGAAGATGTGTCTTCCTCTCTTTCCAAAGAGCTGAGACAGAAGTAAAATGTTTGATCCATGCTCATCCAAGAGGATGATGATGTACAGGTTGTGAAAGAACATTGTAAAGGTCAGCAATTTGGCAAAGTCATCTGGGTTTACAGGAAGAATCTGTTATCTACATTGAGCGAGTGCAGCAAGAGAAGGCAAATGGCACAACTGTCCATGTGGCCATTTACCCTAGTGAGGTGGTTATCACTAAACTAAAAGTGGACAATGGCCATGAAAAGATCCTTGAACATAAACCCAAATCTCACCAAATAAGAAAGGAAAAGGGCAAATATAAGAAGAAACAATTGAAAAGATGCAGGAATAAAGTAATCTTATATACGACTTTAAATAAAACCTATTAGGTGAGGGTTGCTTGGGTGGCTAAGTCGGTTATGTATCTGCCTTCAGCTCAGATCATGATCCCGGGGTCCTGGGATCCAGCCCTACATCAGGATCCCTGCTCAGCGGGAGTATCCTTCTCTTTCTCTCTCTCCCCACCCTTCCCTTGTGCTCTCACTTGCCATCTCTCTCTAAAATAAATAAATAAAATCTTTTTAAAAAAAGCACAACTATTTAGATGAAAAAAACTTCAGCAAACTAACTTCAAGTTTATCTGATCAGACTTCTCCCTGCATTACCTTCATTCATGTAGCCCAAGCCACTGCCAATTGGTGCAACTTGCTGTTCTCTGTATGCATCTCTAAGCTTTCCAATATCTCCAAATTTATATAAATTTTCCACCTGAAATTCCCTTTTTTTTAAACCTCTGCCTACTGAAATTCTATCACTATTCAAGGCTTCCTGATGGAAACTTTTCTTACTACCATTCTAAAAGAGTCTCTTCTTTTTCCAACTTCTCAGAACACATTTATATACTCATTCTTTCATTCCTCCTTCCTGCCATCATTCATTCTATCAACCATACAATAAACCTTGTTGAGCATGCATAGTACTGGCCACTCTTCTGGTACAGATGGCTCTTGCTCTGGAAGGAGATTTCAGGTGACCAGGAATGCATCTAAGGGACCCAATGAAGGCTTAGGCTGGAGGACAATACAATGCAGAGATTAAGAGTAAGACCATCTGGGCTCAGAGGCTGGCTCTGCCCATAGTGGTTGTGTGACCTGGGCTAAGTTACATCACCTCTGTCTGCTTGCTTTGTTATCTGAAAGTCAAGATAAATAAGGGCACCTATGTCACAAGGTCTATATGAGGATTAGTGAGTTTACTCTATAAAGATCTGAGAATGCTTGGCATGTAAGTTAAGAACTCAATAAATACTATTAATATTATCATTATGAATAGAAGGAAAATGGTGGGTAAGAGTAGACTTCCCTGAAAATATATGTCTGAGAAAACCCTCCACACTACTCTGTATTCTCCAGTGCTTGTTGA
>ML103687.1:26178-40549 GCA_003697995.1 Taxidea taxus jeffersonii | reverse complement strand
TTAAAAAAAATTTTTTTAAAGATTTTATTTATTTATTTGACAGACAGAGATCACAAGTAGCAGAGAGGCAGGCAGAGAGAGAGGGAGGAAGCAGGGTCCCGCTGAGCAGAGAGCCCGATGCAGGGCTCCATCCCAGGATCCTGAGATCGTGACCTGAGCTGAAGGCAGAGGCTTTAACCCACTGAGCACCCAGGCGCCCCCTGAAATAACTTCTAATGGGGGTAAACTAGTATAAGGCAATTAGAAAGATATCTTCAAAGCCTCTGATATGTCACATCCTGTAAAAGATACATATAAAACACAAGAAACATGATTCTTGCCTTGCCCTCAACATGTGTACAATTCACTGTACCATATACCTCTGACCTTAGTGACCAGAAATTAGCCAATGAAATGATTTCTAATAAAGCAAATGAATGTTGGTTATGTTTTATGTTATTACTATATATTATTTATGAGTTCATTATGGATGAAAGGGAAGGGTACATGACTGTTGAGTTGACTAATGTGGTTTTAAAATTCTACTGACTTTTGCTTACATCTGTGTGTTACTTTAAATTCTCTTATAAAGTTCTCTTTTTCATTTGAATGATAAATAATTTAATTATATTTGCCAACTATTTCTATTGTATTTCTTGCCTTTTGTTTGATTCACAAATGTTTATTCTCCTGATAATCCTTTGTGAATATTTCTCTAATCTTTGAAAAATCTAAGATGCTTCTTTTTCCCAGTCAAACTTCTGACTTAATAGCCCACTCTCCTAGCTCTTAACTATTTTCTTTTTGCTATTTAAGGTTATTTTTTTTCTTTGTTGGCTATTCCTTTATTTCTTTTGATTTCAAGAATAGTTAGTTCTAACTGCATCTTACTCTGAAGATAGAGTCTTTGTTCTTTATTTGTTTCAAATACTTACAGACACAAAGAAAGAACATTGTGAGTTCTTAATTAAAAAAACAAACAGAAGAATAAATACTATTTAAGAAGGAAAATCTTCCCTAAAAATAAAACAAAAAGTAAAGCTTGCAAAAAAAGAGAGAGAGAGAGAAAAGATAACATTAAAAAAAAAAAGAACATAATGGGGTACCTGGGTAGCTCAGTGGGTTAAAGCCTCTGCCTTCAGCTCAGGTCATGATCCCAGGGTCCTGGGATCCAGCTCCACATCAAGCTCTCTGCTCAGCAGGGAGCCTTCTTCCCCCACCCCCTGACCTCTCTGCCTACTTGTGATCTCTATCTGTCAAATAAATAAAATCTTTTTAAAACAATGAACATAAATCTAAACTCAATGCATTAATAATGGAGAGAAGGAAACTTTTTAAAAAAAGTTAATGTGAATTGAAATTGTATTCTTAAGGAGTTTTTACAAAGTAAAGATAATATATTCACTTTCGTTAAATATGGAAAAGAAGCTGCTATCTGCAGAATGAAAAGCATCAACACTTTTATGGAGGGTGAATATAATGCAAAGTTAAAATTAAAGAGTTGAAATGGTTATGGGCATTATATTATAAAAAAAAGATTTAAAAATTCATGTTGAATATGATAAAAAGGTATAATTGTAAAGAATAGGAGCTCACATCAAATTCTCTTAAAAGAATAGCAGACACTGAAAATACTGATATGCAGGGGTTTGGAAAGGTTATGAATGATGCCAGGAATTCTTTGGATATATTTTTAAAAAGTAAATAAAGAATTATTCAAATACAAAAGTCACAGTAAACCCTTGCCAAGAAAAGATACAATTACTAAAAGAATTAAGATGAAAATTCTTGATTTATTTAACAAAATTTGAACTTATATGAGAGGAAGCAGAGAGATGATCTTCTTCTAGAGGAAAAGGATAATCTTCAGAAGCTGAAGATCTAGAAATTCCCATCAGTGAGAGACTGAAAGATTCTGATCCCAGAGGGTACCTTAGGAGCCTCCTGAATTCACTTCCTCCCATTTAACATGGAGAGTTAACCTGGGGAAAATCCTTCTGAAGGAATTTCAGAAACTAGCAGAGTAACTCCTACACTTTAGGTAAATGAAGAAATATGCACATCACCCTCATCGAAACAGATAAAAAAGCTGAGACAAACTCTTACCATGAACCCCACTCCCAGAATAGCTCTATACAGTCAGAAGGGAACTCCCAATTCTTAACTTCTCCCTGGGGAGCAAAGGGTTTGAACCTAACATCCAGTGCACCAACTTTTAAGAATCACTGACTATTGAGGCCCCAAAATACCTGGGTCTGAAAGCACATAGGGATTACATGCACAAAACCTGCAAGGATGTAGGAAAAAAAAAAGCTCTTAATGGGCTTTGAAGGACTTGTTATGACTATCTCCAAGGGGTTAGCACAAAAGGAACAAACAAAAAACACCAATCACCAAGTTTCTTCCTGGAAGTGTCCTAACTATATACTCTCCCAGCTGCTCCCTGAGTGTCCATCTTCCAATCATCCAACATCAAGGTGCTGATTATAATTCTCCACACTGGAACATTAACAGGTCTTGGCACAGCCTCAACTACTGGCAACTTCTAAAGAACAAAGAATACAGTTTGGACAATCACAAAGTTTCAAGAGACAACCAAGAGCTTGGACTGAGCTGAATGATAAGGTTTATCTTCTACAGGAGACCACTCCATCAAGACCAAGAAAGGTGACTTTTGTTTCAGAACTAGAAACCACACAGATAATTTAAAAAAATGAAGAAACAGAGGAATATGTTCCAAACAAAGGAACAAGATAAAACTCCAGAACCAGATCCTAATGAAAAGGACTTAAGTAATTTATCTTATAAAGAGTTCAAAATAATGGTTATAAAGATGCTCATTGTGGGCAAGAGAACAATGCATGAGCAGAGTGAGAATTTCAACAGAGAGAAGTTATAAGAAAATACCAAGTTACAGAGCTGAAGAATAGAATTACTACACTGAAAAAGTCAACAAAAGGGTTCAATTGACAAACCAGGTCAAGTGGAACAAAGGATCAGTTAACTCAAAGACAGGGCACTTGAATTCACCCAGTCAGAGGAGCAAAAAGAAAAAAAAAAAAAAGAATGAAATAGAGGCAACAAAAGCAAAAATAAATAAGTCATACTACATCAAACTAAAACTGGGGTGCCTGGGTGGCTAAGTCCAGTAAGTGTTTGACTCTTGATTTTGGCTCAGGTGATGATCTCAGAGTCATGAGATCAAGCCCAGCATTGGGCTCTGTGCTCAGTGGGGAGTTGGCTTGGTATTCTGTCTCCCTCTCTCTCTGGCTCTCCTTGAGTTCATGTATTCTCTCTCTCTCTCCTGAAAATAAATAAATGAATCTTTAAAAAAAAAAAAAACCTAAAAATCTTCTGTACAGTAAAGGAAACCATCAACAAAATGAAAAAGCAGCCTATGGAATGAGAAAAAATATCTGCAAACTGTATATCCTAAATATATAGAACTCATACAACTCAGTAAAAAAAAATGATTAAAAAAAGGCAAATAACAGACATTTTTTCAAAGAAGATATACAAGTGATGAATAGATACATGTAGATGTGTTCATCATCATTAATCATTAGGGAAATGCAAATCAAAACCACAATGAAGTCTTACCTCACACCTTTTAGTATGGCTCTCATCAAAAAGATAAGAGATAAGTGTTATCAAGGATAGGGAGCAAAGGGAATATAAATTGGTGCAGCCACTATGGAAAACAGTAATGGAGGTTCCTTTAAAAAGTTTAAAGTAGGGACACCTGTGTGGCTCAGTGGGTTAAAGCCTCTGTCTTCAGCTCAGGTCATGATCCTAGGGTCCTGGGATCGAACCCCGCATCAGGCTCTCTGCTCAGCGGGGAGCCTGCTTCCTCCTCTCTCTCTGCCTGCTTCTCTGTCTACTTGCGATCTCTGTCAAATAAATAAATAAAATCTTCAAAAAAATAAAAAGTTTAAAGTAGAACTATCATATGATCAAGTAATCCCAGCTCTGGGTATATATCCAAAGTAAATGAAATAACGATCTTGGAGAGATAGCTTCACTCTTGGGTTCAATGCAGTATTATTCAGAGTAGCCAATATATGGAAACAACCTAAGTGTCCATCTTGGATAAATGGATAAAAAAGATGGTGTGTGTGTGTGTGTGTGTGTGTGTGTGTGCGCACACGTATGGCATCTTAAAAAAAATAAAAATAAAAAAAGGTCAAACTTATAGAAACAGAGTAGAAAAATGATTGCCAGGTCAGGGACATCAGGAAACAGAGTTTGGGAAAAGGGTACCAACTTTCAGGTATAAGATATATTTGTTCTAAGAATCTAATATATGTCATGGTGACTTGTTAACACTATATTGTATATTTGAAATTGCTAAGAGAGTAGAAATTACAATTTCTCATATATATGCATATATAAATATTTGAAGTGATGAATATGTTAAAAGGAAACTTTTCACAGTGTAGAAGTGAAACATGTGTATATGTGTACATTCACAGTATACATGTTAAATACCTTAAAATTTTGTCAGTTATACTTCAGTAAAGCTGAAAAGATTCATAACTTGAGATAAGTTAAACCAGAAGATTCAGATAAATACTGAATATATTCAAGTGGGCTTACCAAGAAGAATTTTAATGACAATCTAAAGAGTTCAGTGCCTGGCAGAGTTAGTTAGTAGATATGATGAAGATTCAAATTTGTTTAAAGGTACATTAAATAAGGTAGGAAATTTTTCATACATACATGAAGCTAACAACTTCACATAAGTATTCATTATAATATCTGAACATAGAGGAACAACATTAATGTGAGTGGATAATTATGTAAAATTGTAGTATCTTATTTATTTATTTAACAGATAGAAATCACAAGTTGGCAGAGAGGATGGCAGAGATAGAGAGAGAGCGGAGGAAGCAGGCTCCCTGGCTGAGCAGAGAGCACGATACAAGGGCTCGATCCCAGGACCCCGAGATCATGACATGAGCCGAAGGCAGAGGCTTTAACCCACTGAGCCACCCAGGCGCCCCCAAAATTGTAGTATCTAACTAATGCAAGATTTTGAAAATGAATGCTTTAGATTTCATGTTCTTAAAACTGAAAGACAATTTTTAATCTTTCTATAGACATTTAGTTTTCTTAAAGTAGGTCCATTTGGGAACTTACTATTATACATATACATACATATATATACATATATTATATGTGGATTATTATCATAATTCACATATAGATGTAATTCAGTTATGAAGAATAGTGGCTTTCAATCATCTCTACACATTGGAATCATATGTGGAATTTTAAAAAACACTAATGTCTAGACCCCACATCTAGAAACCCAGATTTAATTTGCATGGAGTGCAGCCTGGAGATAAGGATTTTTTTTTTTTTTAGGTTCCCCCATTATAACAATGTGCATTCACGTTAGAGAATTAGTGATGTAGAAAGAATAAGAAAAATCAGTTGATGCTTGTTTACATGAGTACAATAAGCTAGCTTAGCATAATCACCTGCTCAATGCACTCTCTCAATTTATTTTCCAGCTGGGACTGAAATTATTGACCACAGAGTGTTTATGCAACTAGTAACACTCATTCCAATTAAATGTTAGCAATGATTTTCTTTTTACAGGGTTACACAATAGTATCTGATATTCTGAACAGGTGCCTGCATTAATGTGAATTTGCAAAGGCAAATATCAACAGAGCTGCTGGTTAAGTATGCCAAAGCTATTTATTTATGATGGGTGCCAAGTCTGTCCATTGGGACTGACTGTCAGCCACCAAAAGAATTAATTAATGGGCATCTGCTACTCAAAATTGCTATGTTAAGATTTTCAAAATGATATTCATATTCCTAGTGGTAACAAAACTCTTTTCATCAAACAGAAAACATACCCAGGCAAATGCTAACTTTCAACCAATGAGTAAGAGTTGAGAATTTTATAAAATCTTAAAGATATACCTCATAGCGTATATAATACACTAGCACTTTTTCACCAATGAAGAGTCCCAAGAGATGATGAAATTACCCATTACCACATACTCAAATGAAGGGAAAAAGTCCCACTTGGAATGAACATCTTCTTTTTCTCAGGCCTCTTTTCTTTCTGTAATAAAACACCTTCTCTTGGAGACTTCCAAATACTACAAATAAGAAGTCATTAGTTGCTGGAATCAAACATTAAACTAGAAGTCATTTAAAGAACCTTGATGAAGGGTTGTTTAGGTGGCTCAGTTGGTTAAATGTCAGCCTATCAATTTTGACTTGGGTCATGATCTCAAGGTCATGAAATTGAGCCCCTTGTAGGTGGGGTCTGTGCTCAACAGGGAGTCTGCTTGAGATTCTCCCTCTCTTTCTACCCCATGCCCCGAGTGCTCTCTCTCTCTCTCTCTCTCTGTAAAAAAATAAATAGGGGCTCCTGGGTGGCTCGGTGGGTTAAAGCCTCTGCCTTCAGCTCAGGTCATGATCCCAGGATCCCGGGATCAAGCCCGGCATTGGGCTCTCTGCTCAGCAGGGAGCCTGCTTCCCCCTTTCTCTCTCTCTGCCTGCCTCTCTGCCTACTTGTGATCTCTGTCTGTCAAATAAATAAATAAAATCTTTAAAAAATAAACAAATAATAAATACATCTTAAAAAAAAAAACCTTGGTGAAGGCATAAATTGATTTCTAGGCCTCTCAGATTTCTTATAGATGAACATCAGATCAATCTAAATTAACTACTAAAATAAAGTGGCTAACATTGAATTTATCAAAAACTTGCATCAAATTTCCCCAGATATAGTTCCATTAGTTTCCATTTCTTAAGGAAGACATTTTTTTAAGTATATCTCTACTTTGCATCTAGAGTTCCAATATTCCATCTAATGGGAGGCAGGAGAGCAAGTCCAAGCCTTGATTTCCATTTACAGAACAGAGTTCACGAAGCATGGCTTTCATCCATGGAACAGTTTGCATAGCACTATGGTGGTGCTTCTCTTTATTGTATTTTGGAGGGTTCTCAAGGTCTCACCAGTATTCAGGCCAGTGTGGTTAGCCTCTAAACTTCTATTTTCATTACTAGTGTCTTCCTTTTGCCCCCACATTACATTATTTTTGGCCTTAGCTAAATCTTATATTACTGTATTCACAGCTTCATATTGAAACCGAAATTTTAGTCCATGCAGCTGCCTTTGCAAGTCTTTATTTGACCCTTCCTGTGACTATCTGATGATCTTTCACTGGTAGAATTATGGAACAGGAAGGGACCTTATTTCTGTGTGACCCTCCACAATTTTAAATCCAGTAATCATTTCCTATTTCCTTTATACATTTTAATGTAGCAAATTGTATGGCCTCCCATAATCAGGCATTGCTGTGTGTTTTGCTTTTTCTAAATACATGATCCTGTATTTCTCCAATATACTTTCATTGCTGTTCATTGACTTTTCAACTATTACAGAAAATAAGACCTATTAGAAAAATGAAATTCCTATACAATGTTAAAGACTCAAGGTTTTGTTTATTTTATTTTGTTTTCCAGAACAGTCACCCTCTACATCTCTGTCTTATTTGCTGTTTTAGTTATTGTTGGTTTGTTTGACCCATTATGTCATTCTTGCCTCAATTTAATTTTCCTGGCACCCAAGACCTGAGTTTGAATTTCAGCTACTCAATTCTCAGAAGTGTATTTATTTAAACTTCATAATTTCAGGACTCCTATTAATACAAATAAAACTGATAATAGCACCAGTCCCAATGACTTATTATTAAGGCTAAATGTAAAACCCATAGGATGGTGTCTGGTGCAAAGTAAAAATTTAAGTGTTATTTTTATTGTTTGTAAAATTGGAGTATTGTAACAGTGAAGAATAGGCAGCTAAAGAGGAAGGAAGGGGCCAACTCCAATTTTGGCTTTTATGACCAATGAAAACCTAATTTTCTTTTCCAGTGGAAGGAAAGGTTCCAAGATTCCTACTTAGCTGTCTCCCATCACTGTAACAAGAAAAAAAAAAAGTCATTGGAATCAAATAGGTCAGTGCTACTCTGGGTTTGATGCCCATTGACTCCACACTATTATAAACACAGATTCTACTGTGCTAGCTACATGCTAGAACAAAAAAGGCAGCAAAGTGTCATATGCTTTCACTTGCTCTCGGGATTTTTTAGGAAACTCGTGTTTCACTCATAATTTTCAATAGTTAAACTGAAGAACATTTCTGGCTCTCTAATGTTTTTAAGATTTATTATCTTTTCTGTTTGAAGTGTTTAAGTGATATACACAGAGACTGCTGTATTGTAACAGTACAAATAACAAACAATATCTAGGTTATCCCTTTCTAGCAAAAAAAATCAAATCAAATTGTATACCAAGGGCTTTGTTCCCTCTATTTGTATTATAATTTCAAGTATGATAGGATATTTCTGTACACTTTTATAGTTTTAAGTTTATATAAGCTTTACCAAAAATTTGTATTGTCTAGGAAAGACAATACAAAGGAAATCACAACTCTATAGTACTATACTTTGTTTTTCACATATGTGAAACTACACAACATGACACCTCTCACTTGGGAGGGTATTAAAAATGACAGATATGTTGATCATTATTTGAACTCTAACACAAATAGAGCTACATCTTTTCTTAAGGATCATTTGAACAGAAAGACAATAAAAAATTTGATGTGTCTATATGGTTTCTTAAATGCTTCATAAATAACAAAAGCCTAAGCTAAGAAGACAAAGTGAAAATCAAAGGATTAATAAGCCTAACACCCAAATCATTCCTCAAGTAAGTGAGATATGATATAGCAATATTAAGGTTTTACCTAAAATAGGAATTTAAAGAGTATCTGAGAAATAGTATAAAAAGTCAAACTAGAGAGGGGTTAGGCTCCAAAGTCCAAGTACTAATCCTCTTCCTTAAGCCAATTAAGGAAGAAACTACATTAGTTAAGAGAAGAGGTCAGAAATCTAAGAAAAGATAAAAATAAGAATTTACATGTGATTCAGTTTAGTACATAAATCTGAGAGATTAGAAACTATAGTCTTTCCTGATGAACATTCAGGTGTTAGAATAAATCACTTATTTGTACCACAGGCCAGAAAAGTTCAGAGGTCATATGCCAGGGTGACAGTTTGACAGGCTTATGCAGGTGTGGGAACCTTTGACTAAGAGTTTGAAATCTCTTCATTGATGAATTTATAAGTAATGAAAGTGGGCAGAAATTCACAATGATTGATGGCTTTACTGTCAAGAGTTTGGTTGAAATGGTTGCCAGTATCAACAGGAGGTCAAAATAATGAAAACACTACATATTTCTTTAAAGTTTCCCAGGTTCCGAGGGTTTTCGTATACACTATTTGAGATTCTAAAGGATTCCAAAACAGGTGTGACAGGTATTATTTTTCCACCTTTACAGAGAGTGAACTGAACCTTAGAGAAGGAGTTTCCTGGGCTAACAGTCATAATCAGAACTCTGATTGAGGTTTTTGTTATTGTTTTGTTTTGACTAAAAGTCTTATGCTCTTTTCAATTATGCTATGCAGGAAGAGAAGGACAAAAAGTATATAAATATATATGTTTTAAATACTCAGTTTTTAGGGATATCACATTTGTGACTCAGTCTAATCCTCTATTAATAAATCCTCTATTAATAATATCCTCTATTAATAAATAATAAAGAATTACCATTTATTATGAGCCTATTATGTTATCACATATCATATACATCATTATCCTTAAGTGCCTCCAATAGCGCAGCAAGGTACTATTAGCATTTCTGTTACAAAAGTCAAGAAAAATGATTCTCAAGAAAGATTAGATGATTAGCCCATCTTTCTCATCACCTGACACCTTTCGTTGAACTTCCCCATGATCCTTGCTGGTCTTAAGATAATGATTTGCTCTGTAGTCTTGAACTTCTTCCTTCTCCAACTTGGTATCAACCCATGTTCATCCTTGCCAACATTCCTACCCCTAGTCTTTGCACGTAACTCCAGCCTCATTCATCCAGTTAATTCATTTCTTCAGAGAAGTCTTCCTGACTAAGCCAGTCCTCACTATAACTCTTACTGTTTACTCTCATACAATCTCTCTTTTACAACATATAATAGTTATGATTTCATATTTTTGTGTCAAATTATTGGAGTGTTGTTCCTCTCTACCCCAAACTATAAACTGGATGAGAACTAGGATTCTATCTTTGTTTTCTTATCATTTTATCCCCAGTTCCCAGTATAGTGCTGGCCACAAAAGTCTTTTCAAAATATTATTTATTTTTTTATCCAACAGACATTTATAGAATAGTACAACTTAATTTACCATAATAAAATGATAGAATGTACCAATGGAAAACAAACCAAATATTGCTTGGATCTGCTCTTTCATAAAGTAACTATTCTTCTTGATGTATATCTTCTTAGTTATTTGATTTTGTCTTAGGTAGGTGAGGAATTTTTCAACATATTGATAGAAGAGAGTTTTTCTAAATCTTCTTGGATGATGCCTTCATCATTCACATATTAATCTAAATAAGCATTATTTACAGAGATAATGATGATCATGATGATGATTCATTGCTTTTAACCAACTTATAGAAATTATTTGCTTCTACACCTATGATAGCTTGGTTTTGCTATATTTCTAATTTATAGTATGGCCCTTCAACATGAATCTCCTTAGCTAGTAAATTCAGATTCTTCATTGCAGAACCTAAGTCTAATTCATGTTTCTGACCCCCATAGCCCTAGAAGAGTGACATGCAGATAGTCAGGGCTCAAGAAATTCAGGCTAATAGAAAGCCAGTGATTGCAGTCAACATGGTGAGAAAAGTTGGTGTTACTTGTTTCTGTTTCCCAGAATTTCATATTTTGTGATGTGTATATTCCAACACCAGTTCTCCAACACCAACTGGATATCCTACAGTTTGTTCAATTCTGATACTAACACCCAGAGTTAGCATCAGACTCCACAGGTCTAAGAACTTAATTCCACAAGACTGCCTCATTTCAGATGTCAAGGATTACCTCTACTTCCTGCCTGGCTATAAATCTTGGTGTTCCTATGAAGGCCTGTCAGGTCTGATAATTCACTAAGTCAACTAATGGAACTCTGGAAAGTCCTTTACCTATGATTAAGTTTTGTTACAAAAGATACAACTCGGGAACAACCAAATGGAAGACATGCTTGGGGCAGGGTTGTGGGGGGTTAGGTGCAGAGCTTCCACTCCCTCTCTAGACATCCACTTTTCCAACTCATCTATGTATTTTCCATCCCAAAAACTCCTGGAGCCTCATTGTTTCAGGAGTTTTATATGAACTTTCAGTACATATAATGATTGAGTAAATTATTTTTTTAAAGATTTTATTTATTTATTTGACAGAGAGACACAGCAAGAGAGAGAGCACAAGCAGAGGGAGTTAAGAGGGAGAAGCAGACTCCCTGCTGACCAGGGATTCAGATGCAGGGCTCAATTCCAGGATCCTGGGATCATGACCTGAGTTGAAGGCAGTTACTTAATAACTGAGCTATCCACGCACCCAAGATTGAGTAAATTATTGATCACATGATTGAACTCAATCTCTAATCCCTCTCTCCTCCCCAAAGGTCCATCAGGAGGTGGAGCTAAAAGTTCCAACTTTTTAATCGAGTGGCTGGCTTGTTATAAGTAATAGAAGACACTCCTATCACACAGGAAATTCTGAGGCAGTTAGAAGCTCTGTGCCAGGAGCAGGGACAAAGACAAAATACATATGCCATATGCAGGAATTGGGAGGGAAAGTATAGCCCTACTACCAACCTTGCTGCTCATATCTCATATTGAGGATTTCTGACAAAAATTGAGTACATTATCCTCCAAATTTGCAAAGATTTAAAAATATGAGTTCAATAAAGTGATATTTATTTCAAATTATTTTTAATTAAATATAAAATGCCTCCAAAACAACATAAAAATAAAAATATCCAGGTTCTGATTTCAGAATCAAAAATAATATGTCAGCAATTTCAAAATAATTCTCATTAAGAAATCCACATATACATCACAGCTTCTCAAAACTATTCATGCTTGGGCAGACCACCTTCTGAAAATATGATGGACGCAGCATACTTACTCTCTTTTTCTCACTAGAAAAACTAGTGAAAAATGTCTATTTCCCTTTGAGCCACACAGAAATATCCCATTTATTAATAGGATAGTTTAATTTGCCACATTTTAGATTATATTACAAAAGCATATTTCCATTTCAAATCCTTAAAACTTTGATTTAGTTAATATTGAGAAAAAAAAGGGAATATAAAAAGTTATGTACATCAAGTTCATCAAGATTTTAATTTCCATTCCAAAGAAAAACTGGAACCTTCTATATGTGTAAATAATGTTGTTTCCTTTATGATATGACTCATACCCTCCATTTAATCAGTAAGATATGTAAGAAGAGTTGTTTTGAATGATACTCACATATTCATCTATTTAGCAGGTGGTGAATTCCCAATTAAAGGTAGATTCATACTCTTTTTTTTTTTAAGATTTTTTTTTTTCAATTTATTTGTCAGAGAGAGAGAGAGTGAGAGAGAGAGTGTGTGCACAAGCAGGGGGAGCAGCAGGCAGAGGGAGAAGCAGGCTCCTCATTGAGCAAGAGCTTGATGTGGGACTTGATCCCAGGAACCTGGGATCATGACCTGAGCCAAAGGCAGATGTTTAATGACTGAGCCACCTAGGTGTCCCACACACTCCAACTTTTGAGTAAGTAAGTACTGGTGATATTTATTTTTAACAAGGGTTCCAAGTGATGAATTAGTCATAAACTGTATATTTCTCCAATGAATAAAATGAGTTAGGATGAGTTATAATTAGAATTCTAATTGAATTAGAAGGAAACCCTTGGTTTATCTGCGTTTGTTAAATATAGTATCTCTGTTTACCTCAGGGGCTTACTGAAAAATGCAAATTGCAGATAACTTTAGAGACCCCTGAACTGGGCTCTAAGGAATAGGGTCTGGAATCAGCTTTTTTTAGGAAGCTCCCAATGTCATTCTAATTCACACCAAAGTTTGAGTCCTCCTTCGCTGGAGATGCCTTCCAGCCCTATGATTTTACGATTCTGGTTTGTGACTAATCAGCCTCAATTTTAGTTGGTAGACCACACAACTCCCTGCCAAACTTCCTCCACCAAATATAGCCGAAGTTGACAGAAGCCCAAACGGCAGTGGTCTTTGTGTGTGCCCATCCTAAAAGCAGCTGGGCCTTGCGGCCTTAGCCCCAGCTGTCTGGAACTAGACAGCAGGTGCTGAGATAGCCAGCTGTTCTCACAAGGCAAGCCTGGCAGCTTGGCTTGCCTGGGTCTTGAATTTTCCTTGGGTGGCCTTCCTTTTGTGGGTGGTCCAGCTCAACTCTAATTCTAGTGAGTGTGCATTCCAACGCTGAAATACCCAGGCCAGGGCCTACCGAGAGCACATATGTGTTTTATGTTTATAAATATGTATTCTCACATTGGATTGAATGATCACTTTAAGTCCCTCCCAGCCTTAAATTCTGTGTAGATGTGTGTGTACTGATAATTATCTTGCAAAATGTTCTCATGCATGATTTTTAATTGGAGATGAAGATGGGCATGGCCCAATGGTCTCTACTCTTTCTCAATCCTCTTCAATTTTAAAATTAAGTCTGTTTTAAGAGCAGCACTAAAAAAATAAAACGTAAATGCCACCAAAATTAGTAGTCTAAAATAACTGTAGCTAAGCAATCTCAGAGAAAAGGAAATTTTGTGACAATACCTATCCATGTGCAAAGGACATAAAAATTCATAAAAATGTAAAGGGATAAAGAAAAAGCATCCCTTTACAAGAATGTAAGGAAATATCATGGATTTAAATTACTATTCTCACATTTCTCCCTTTTAAATATAAGTACCAAAATGATATATATTATAACAATGTAATAGTATATTAAATCTGCAAAATTACCACAAAATTAAGATTAAACTTGAAGTTATATTTTTAGTCTGTGTTTATATATTCTTTACATTTGTATTATTTTCATAGTTTGCATCTTCTTGTAGTAATAAATATGAGAAACTCCACAGTCTGATATTGTCAGATAAACTTTTGCTGAGATATCTTACCATTTCAAAATGACTTGTGATTTCATAGAATGAATCAGATATTAAGGTTTCTGAGTAAAGTATATAATTTTTTAATATTCTGAGTCAATACAGTTCTAGTCTACTTCACCTATGTGCTAAAAACATGATTGAAGGGGCGCCTGGGTGGCTCAGTAGATTAAGCCGCTGCCTTCGGCTCGGGTCATGATCTCAGGGTCCTGGGATCGAGCCCCACGTCGGGCTCTCTGCTCTGCGGGGAGCCTGCTTCCTCCTCTCTCTCTGCCTGCCTCTCTGCCTACCTGTGATCTCTGTCTGTCAGATAAATAAATAAAATCTTT
>ML103687.1:10835-25778 GCA_003697995.1 Taxidea taxus jeffersonii | reverse complement strand
CCTAAAGATTCTCAGTTCCTTTATACTCTCCCTTTCTACTCTGTAATATGTTCCTGTTCCGTGGAAGCTATCTCAAATGTAACCACAAAAATGTAAACATAAATGAATATATTTTTTATTGTGTTAAAAGACATATAACACATGAGATCTGTCCTAACAATTTGATTAAGTATAAGCACAGTTTGTACAATATCTCTAGAAATTTTCCATCTTGTGTGACTGAAAAATCTTAACCCAATGAATAGCAATTCTCTCATTTTCTCTTCTCTCAAACCTCTGGCAACCACTCTTGTACCTTATGTTTTTAGAAGTTTGACTATTTCAGATACCTCATATAAATGGAATCATGCAGAATTTATCCTTCTGTGACTGGCTTATTTCAGTTAGCATAAAGTCCTTAAGTTTCTTCCATGTTACACAATATGACAGCTTCCTTCTTTTATGCCATACATACATTGTATGTATACATTTACAATGTATATACGACATTTTCTTTATCATTCTTCCACTGAAAGATGATCTGTCTTTGTCCATTCACCTGTTGTAGTAGCCACCCCCTACTTTCTTTTATTTGCAGCTGTCTGCAGGTATCCAAACTATTAAAGTTCTTTCAGCACATTGACTGAGTCCAGACAGAAACCATTTCCTTGGGCAGTCCTCTGAAAGGCTGGAATGTTGGAAGCACGCTCCACTCTTCACTTTCACCCTGAGGGAGATGTGGGCTGGGTTATTTGCTTCTGATACCAAATGGTGTGGGCTTAGGGAAGGGACTGGTATGGGTACAATGAAATAGTTTTGGGTTTTTTTTTAACTTTTTTAAAAAAAAATTTATTTATTTGTTAGAGAGAGAGAGAGTGAGCACAAGCAGACAGAGTGGCAGGCAGAGGCAGAGGGAGAAGCAGGCTCCCTGCCGAGCAAGGAGCCCGATGTGGGACTCGATCCCAGGACGCTGGGATCATGACCTGAGCCGATGGCAGCTGCTTAACCAGCTGAGCCACCCAGTTGAAATAGTTTTGTTATCCATTTCAAATGCAGCTGTTCCTAGCTTTCTGTTCACCTACAGTACCCTAACTTCCTAGCCAGATTCTCTAATCCTTATAAAGGTATTTTGGTCCACATAACATTGTAAAACCAGCGTTTCTATTGGGGGGGGGGGGCGGTGGCCAAGGGCTGGGACTTCCTATCCTGCCGTCTTGCTGATGTCAGCAAGATAACAAGAGCGTTATCCTTATTAAATGCATTAAAACAATTAAATTTGGTAATCTTAAGCAAGAAAGTCTGAATGAAAGCACTGATTTTAAGATTCCATTCAACAAATGAAGGAATGGGGACCCTAAGAGAATTTTCCTGGGAGAAGTTCCCCTATGGACCTCTCTGTATGAACTCTTAATGGTCACTCTCTCCATAAAGCCAGACTTAGCACACCCATAGCTTTGTGATGTGTTTTTATAAGATCCTACCACTCTAAGATTAATTAAAGACTTAGATTTCTTTTGTGAGAGATCCTGCAACAAAGAGACTAAGAGTGGAGGCTCTGGAGCCAGCAGCCTAGGTTCATGTCCTAGTTTTGCTACTTTCTAGTCATATATGATTAGGCATTCATGTAAGGCATTAACTACACTGTTCTCACTTTTCCCATTTTTATGATACTGATAAAATCCTAATAATTGAACCTCATTTGGCTGCAATGAGTATTAAAATTATCAATATTTGTAAGGTATTCAGAATATTGCCTAGTTCTTGGTGTTATATAGGTATAAGCTATTACTATTATTTATTTAAAAAGCTAAAAAAAATAGTGTAACATAAAAGTTAAATATGTATCATTAAAAATACCATAAGAAAACTTATAACAGAAAAAATACACAGAAAAAATATTTGAAACATAGGTAACAGATAAGTTATAATAATAAGTTACATATAATATATAGTATGCTCAGACATAATAATTAACTAATTATAATAGCTTACAAATTGAAACAAAAATGAAATTCAATTTTATTATGATAATGGCAAAAATGAAAAGGATTAATAATACGCAGCATTAGCTAGAGATCATATGTTCTTAAATAGTGAATATAAATGAAATCACCAGGGACATTTTAAAGAAAATTTATTGAAACACAAAAGTATTCATCAAAATATAAAATATCCATATGTATTAAATGAGTTCCCAACTAGAATTCCCTATAGAAATCCTTAAAGTATCCTCTAAGTTTGTAAAATATATGCTTATTCGTAGTCATTGTAACAGGCCTTTAATAGGTAACATTTGGAAATAAACTGACATATGGTTCAACTGAAGTTAATAAATTATCCTCTAGTTATACAATGGAATATTAAGCAGCTGTTGTATATATCATCCATCACACCCCTTAAATGCATAAGAGAAAATTTACCATTGTGTATCAAATTATTAACTTTGGTTACCCTGGTTACCTCTGGCGAGTGGAAATATGTTAAAGACTATTACACATTTTATGTTACACTCTAATTTTATACCAGATACATTTAATTTTAAAAAAACATATCCCAAAGCAAAAGTGAATTATTTTGTATTAGTAATCAATAATAGCAAGGTATAAAAGAGTATATGTAGTAACATTCCAAAGGAAGAATAATATTAGTTTAAAAATGCACCAAACATTGGTATTTATCACCCTTAAATAGTGGGGTAACAGGTGATTTTTATTTCCTCTTACCCTATACTTTTATAAAGTTTCCAAACTGACCTGTATTATATTTAGGGAAAAATAACCTAATGTTCTTTTAAAAACTTTAATGTCCTCAAACCTCATGATTGAAGACTTTCTTGAAATAGAGAACATAGCTCTATCATGTAAGTCTAGAGTGAAAATGAAGAGTTCTCACACCATTTTGTCCAATTTATAGGACCTGCATTTCTGCTATTATATCCTTGTCCTCATTTATCTAATGAACCAAAAGCACAAAAGATTATAGGCAGCAACATAACAACCTATATTATTTATGAAGGCTGAATATTCCTAACAACAAACTGAAATAAATCTATCAATCATCAAGTGGGAGGTAGGATTTAGAAAATGGGCCTATATAGTAAAGTTTCCATAAACATAATAAAGTAAATCTGTTGAGAATCATTCATTAAAATTTGTATTAAATAATTTGGTATATATGATTCAGCCAATGTATATGTCTTCTTCAATGACTATAGGACTATTGTTCACTTAAAAATATTAGCCTCTAAAATTATGTAGCTTTTTTTACCTTTCAATTTTCTCTTAGATTTTCTTTTTCTATTGCACTTGGCCAAAAACCTCTGAAATTATGTCAGAATTGTAGCTTTTGGAGGTAAAGTCTCAAATGACCAAATGGGTCAAATCAAATTTAATATGATGTGATTTTAAAGAGGCCAAGATACTAAATTCTGAAAATTGATGTTTACTCTGGAAATATTAACTAAATATTTTGAAAAAAATTACCAAGGAAGCAACCCTTTTCCCTTGTACAGCTTTGTTACATTTGGCAGTCATTTCCCAAATCATTTTCTAAACCATATTCAATTTAATGAATATCCAAGAATTGCACCATAGTGACATGGGTGGGAATACTACTGCTTATTAAAATTAACAGCCGTAAATGGGCTACCCTCAATTATCCATATAGAATGAAATTTGAAATTCAGGAAGAAATAGAAGCCTCACTTTCAACAATAGTTTGTGGCCTATAAAATTTTTCCTAAGCTTAAAACAAGCGATCCAATTTACTGATTAAAGTTTTATCTCATTTCCCTGGGGTCCACACATGAAGGGGGAAAAAAAGAGAAGAAAACTATACAACCCATAGTTTAAAAAGGGAAATTGTCAGCACCACAGTCTTACTCTCAATAACTCCCAATAAAGTCAGCAATGAAGAAAAGTCTCTATGAAAATAAGTTACACAAAGTGAGACTGTCTATGTTCTTGACATCAAAGGTATTAATTATTGTGAGAGTCCAAATCCCCTTACCAAAAAAGAAAACTGAGTCTGTTCTGCCTGGAAGACAGGGAATGCCATAGCTTAAAGTCCGAGGCAATAATGATCTAGCTGTCATGAATACAAGGTGTATCAGAAGAGGTGAACCCTTTCCCCCCCCCAGAATCGACCCCCTTTCCCACACCAATTTATGGCTTGAAAAGAAAATGAACAAAATTATATTAAGTGGAGTCACCTTTTCTTTTTGAGACCAAGAGAGAAAAATGGGTATGATATATAGAGAGAGAATTCAAAACATAAATCATAGATTATTTCCTAAACCTCTAGTAGTTTTAAAATTGAGTTATTTATAGTATTCTGCCCTACAGTGATTTTTTTTCTCAAATTTATGCATAGGAGTCATTTGATTACCTTAATAAAACACAGATTCTCATGCTGATCCCAGGTAATGCTAATGTTACTGGTGCATGGAGCATACCTTGAAAAGAAATGCATTCCTATCATATACTTGAAATTATATATATATATATACACACACACATATATACATATATATACATATACATATATACACATATATACATACATGCATGCATGTATATATGTATACCTGCATACATATGTATGTATACATATGTATGCATGTATGTGCATGTATACATGTATGTGTATATATGTATGTGCACATATATGTATGTATACATGTATGTATGTGTACACATACATATACATATATGTATATGTGTGTATATGTATATGTATATATATATAATTTCAAGTATGTGATAGGAATGCATTTCTTTTCAAAGAAATATATATGTATATATGTATGAAAGAAATTTATATATATATGAAAGAAATTTATATATACATATATATCAATCAGCTATTGTGGACATTGCTGCTACAAACATTGGGGTGCATGTGCCCCTTCAAATCGCTATTTTTGTATCCTTTGGATAAATACCTAGTAGTGCAATGGAATATTGCTCAGCTATCAAAAAGAATGAAATCTTGCCATTTGCAATGACACAGATGGAACTAGAGAGTATTATGCTAAGTGAAGTAAGTCAGTCAGAGAAAGATAAAATACCATATGATTTCACTCACATATGGAACTTAAGAAATAAAACAGAGGAATATAGAGGAAGGGAAGGAAAAACAAAAGAAGACAAAAACAGGGAGGCAAACCATAAGAGAATCTTAACTCTAGGGAACAAACTGAGGGTTGGTGGAGGGGAGGTGGGTGGAGGGATGGGGTAACTGGGTGATGGGCATTAGGGAGGGCACTTGATATAATGGTACTGGGTGTTGTATGCAATTGATGAATCACTAAATACTACCTCTGATACTAAAAATACACTGTATATTAACTAAATTGAATTTACATATTTTTAAAAGGAAGGATTTTCTTCTGAAAAAGAAATAAAAACAATCCCATTTATAATAGCATCAAAAACAATAAAATGCTTAGGGATAAACATAACCAATAAGAAAGATCTCTACACTGGAAACTACAATTTTGATGAAAGAAAATAAGAGATATTCTGTGTTGAGGGATCATGATAATTAATATGTTTTTAAATGTTCATACTACCCAAAGTCATCTATTTAGCCAGCCAATCTGTAACAGACACCAATAGCATTTTCCCAAAAATTGAAAAATTTACGAAAATTTGTATAGAACCATGAAAAACACTGAATAGCCAAAGTATCCTGAGAAAAAAGAGTGAAGCTAGAAGCACCACACTCCCTGATTTCAAACTACCTTACAAATCTATCATAATTAAAGTGGGATGGTACTGTCATAAAAATAGGCACATAGGCCAGTAGAACAGAATCAAAAGTGCAGAAATAAATCCTTGCATTTACAATAGACTATTTGACAGGGGAGCCCAGGATACTCAATGGGGAACAGATGGTCTTAAAAAATGTTGGGGAAATTTGATAATCACATAAAGAATGAAATTGGACACTTCTCTAACACCACTCACAAAAAAACTTTTTGTAAAGATTTTATTTATTTATTTATTTGAGAGAGAGAGAGAGAGAGAGAGATAGAAAACGAGAGCACGAGCAGGGGGAAGGGCAGAGGCAGAGCAACAAGGAGACTTCCCACAAAGTGAGGAGCCCCATTCGAGGCTCTCTCCCAGGCCCTGAGATCATGACCTGAGCCCGATGCGGCGCTCCATTCCAGGACCCTGAGATTATGACTGGAGCCAAAAGCGGACGCTCAACCAATTGAGCCAGCCAGGCACCCCAGCACTCACAAAAATTAACTCAAAATATATTAAAGACTTGAAACATATATATATAAGACCTGAAACCATAAAAATCCTAGAAGAAAGCATAGGAAAAAAATCTCCTTGACATTGGTCTTGGCAATGCTTTTTTGGGTACACAAAAAACACAAGAAATAATTAACTGGGACTATATAAAACCTAAAAAAAGCTCTGCACACAAAAAGAAATAATCAACAAAATGAAAAGGCAAACTATGAAATGGGAGAAAATATTTTTAAACCACATATTTGGTAGGGGTTAATTTCCAAAATATATAAGGAGCTCATATAGCTCAACAGCAGTATATACATGAAATTGTCAGAAGACCTGAATAGACATTTTTACAAAGAATCTGTATGAATTACCAATAGGTCCCTGGAAAGATGTTGAATGTTACTAAACAACAGGAAATGCAAATGCAAAAAACCACAATGAGATACCACCTCACACCTGTTAGAATGGCTATTATAAAAAAGACAAGAAATAGTTGATTGACAATGATGTGGAAAAAAAGGAACCTTTGTATATTGTGGGTGAGAATGTAAATCAGTATAGCCACTGTGCAAAACAATATGGAGGTTCCTAAAAAATAATTAAAAATACAACTACTGTGTGATCCGGCAATCCCGTTTCTAGGTATATACCCAAAAGAAATGAAATCAGAACCTTGAAGGGATATCTGCAGTCTTATGTTCATTGTAGCATTATTCAATTATCCACAATAGCCAAGATATGGAAATAACCTAAGTGTCTGTCAATGACGGAATGGATCAAGAAGATGTGGTATATATATATACATAGTATTTTGTATGTGATAATATTTCTACACAGAATATATATGTCTTCATGATAGGATGAAAAGGCCAATACACTTGAGTTGAGACTAAAATTCTGAGCTTACTCAACCAATTCTTCACTGGTGTAAGCTCCCTCTTCTTGGAAATTAGAAATAAAATAATCCAAAATCTTTTAAGACAGTCTGGAGACTAGACAATGTGAAGGTACCTAATGTGTTAAAAAATTTAAAAGTAGGATGTATTACCCCATTTAGACCCAAGAAATTAATTTATATTTTATATTTTTTCAAAACATTTTTTCATGGCACAGCAATAATGATTCAGTGAACTATCTTGCAAAACTTTAGAAACAGTGCCAGTTCAACCATTTGCTAATCTTAGGGGAAAAAAAAAAAAACTTTAAAAATTCAGCAAAATGTTACAGTTTCAGAAAAGACACTTATTAATTAAATATTGTTTGGTCAACTATTAAAATATATCATCATAAATCATGATTATCAAAGTATTAGATACTATTTGTTTCACATAAACTCAAATTTCTATCCTTTTTTTAAAGTTATTGTTTAAACTCTGGTTAGTTAATACATAGTGTGATATTGTTTTCAGGAGTAGAATTTAGTGATTCATCACTTACTTTATGAACTAATGTTTAAAGCCAAATGAATTGGAGAATTTTTAGATTATGGAATAAGAATTTATTATATTTCTTCTAAAAATTATGCCACACAGTATTAAAAGCTTTTTTATGGCATACTTTTTGTAATTGATTTGAATATGATTTAAAAATGGAATTATCTTCTTAATCAGGAAGAATAATACAGTATTCTAGCATGGATGGCAGAAACAAACATTTCTATTTGAAAGGATCTAATTACTCAGTATTATTGCTTTTAAACCATGTTATAACTTTTCACATTAGTCAAATAGCAGCAACAGTGGAAAAAAAAGAAATTAAATAGAAATCATTAATGAAGGAAATTTGGAAACAATTAAAGAATTAATTCTGACCAGATATTCTTATTTTAATTCTGTTTAAAATAGGTTTTGTTTAACCCCTAATGTATATATCTTCTACAAAGTAAAGTAAAAAGCATTTAAACTTCATTTTTATTTATATATTTTTCATGTATGTATTTATACCCCTTACAATTCTACCAAAGGTTTTGATGTTGCTGCAGATAAAGATGCGTATACACACAAGAACACTCAAATACACTCTATAAATTCAGAAAAAGAAATAGAGGAGATAATAAATATATCAAAAATCTAGACTAATGTTAGCCTAGACTGAAGAATAAGAATGAACTTTTTGAAGTAGTATATAGGGAAAGATTTAAACTATGAACATTGAGTAGTCTTCAATAACACTTTTACGTAATACACAGAGACGTAGATAACTAAGACTGCAGTAGGAGGTTTAACAAAGAAACTAATGTTAGAATTAAGAAGATAGGGAGAACAGTCTTTCCTTACTGTCTATCGATTGTTTCAGCTGTTCTTTTGATGTTAACTATGTGATGATTCAAGCTTATTATTGAAACAAAATACAGATACTCTATTTTGCTAAGTAAAGGACAATTCATATGCTTTGGATCTGGAAATTTTGAAAATTAAGGCACTTGATCTGTTTTCTAGTAAGGCATTTATATAGAAGCTAACGGTACAACCCTGAAAAATAGTTTTTCATGACCTGACTTAAAAATGACTTCACTTAGAGGGTAAGTCTTTGTGTATCAAGAATAATACACAACACAGAGGCAGAAATAAGGCAGTTAAGTGCCTGCAAGACCATTTTTAACCGCCCCCCCCCCTCTTTTTTTTGCATCTAAGTCTTTAGATCAACATTCAGTTTAGTAACCTACCCCTCTTCCCCACCTCCACTGGAAATAATCAGTGATGAGTCAGTGCTTAGCACATGGAAGAGATTACTTTATCCTGGAAAATATTAAGGCCACGTTGCTTTTATCAACTTCCTTGATCATAAAATCATGGCTAAGCCGCTAACGAAAGTATAGAATAGCACTGCCTCAGGGAGGCTCCATCAAGAAGAGTCAACTGAAATGGGTATTCTCAGATAATTGAAAGAATTGGCTTTCCAAATTGATTTAGTGTCATTGATTTGGATATTTGAGAACATCTGCCACAAACTGATGTTGGTGTTAGCATAAGTAATATTACACTGTTCCTTCTGGATACATTTGGACAACAGTATCTTTTGTTTTGTGAAGCTATTTCTGATGGCCAATAGTAAAGTTATGTCATAGAAAAAGATACTTGTTTCCTGTTGGTTCTGGCAGGAGGGTATACTTTAAATACATGAAAATGTGGCATTAAATTACTTAAATACAAGTTGAAAAATTAAGTAAAAGGTTGAGGACCCTACACAGTTTTTACACCACTTGGGGATGAAATTTAATCATGAAAATATTTCAGCTTAATCTGATTCTCACTGGTGTTTTAATCCAAATCACTGGCATCATGGGTTAAGAAAACCTGGAAAATGAAATAAAAGAAAAGAAGGAAGAAAAACATGGAGAGAGATTTATAATTCAAAGATCCTTGTGGGCAGTACATTTTGGTTTACTCCTTTGGAGAAGCTGGGTACAGACTGTATGAGTACTGAGTATATATATATTTTTTTCAAATTTTTTTTTTTTTTTTGAGAGAGAGAAAGAGAGAGAGAAAATAAGCAGGCAGAGGCGGAGAGAGAAGCAGGCTCCCTGCCAAGCAAGGAGCGTGATGTGGGACTCAATCCCAAGACCCCAGGATCATGACCTGAGCTGAAGGCCGCGGCTTAACCGACTGAGCCACCCAGGTGTCCCCTGAGTATATTTTTTTTTTCAAAGATTTTATTTATTTATTTGTTAGAGAGAGAGAGAGAGAGAGAGAGCACAGGCAGACAGAGTGGCAGGCAGAGGCAGAGGGAGAAGCAGGCTCCCCGCCAAGCAAAGAGCCCAATGTGGGACTCGATCCCAGGATGCTGGGATCATGACCTGAGCCGAAGGCAGCTGCTTAACCAACTGAGCCACCCAGGCGTCCCTCCTGAGTATATTTTTTAAGACTTTTTTTATAAATCAACATTATTCCAAATTAAGTAGACACTTATTTTTTGGTTCCATTTGATTCCTTCTTTCCATTTTACATTAAATTATATCCTTTCCACTCATAATTAATAATAACATAAAGTATTGAGTCAGAATTGAACTGTTATACTTATGGTAACATCAAATTTTTACTTCACAAAATGCTATATGAATGTTTCTGCCCTTTTTGATTAAATTTAAATGTAATTATGTCTTTCTAGCAAAACCCAGAAACTAGTTTGATTCTAGTCTCCTGCCAAGCCTGAGATATCAAATGACTTTTATCTTGGCAATCAAAATGTATGCAAATATCATCAAGAAGAAGTGCCTATGTAGTAAACTTGCATCTCTTTTGTCAAAAGTCTGCCTTGCATTGGGCTGGGATTTTTTTTCCTTACTGTTATTGTCCTCCTTTAAATAAACATATTATCAATAAGCATAGTGGAAGATAATGTAAGTTTAACTTTTCTTCTTCCTGGTGGGCCGGATTAATTAGCACATGCTTTTGGAAATAATTACATGTTTTCTAAATTAGGTTCTTCATAATTCAAGGTTTTTAAGATATTTTGTTTTTTTTTTTATTTTTAAATTTTTCATCTGACAGATCACAAGTAGGCAGAGAGGCAGGCAGAGAGAGAGGAAGGGAAGCAGGCTCCCTGCTGAGCAGAGAGCCTGATGTGGGGTTTGATCCCAGGACCCTGAGATCATGACCTGAGCCGAAGACAGAGGCTTTAACCCACTGAGCCACCCAGGCGCCCCAAGACATTTTGTTTTTTAGTACCATTAATCATTTAGCAACATTTATATCTAAAAAAGTTTCTAGTCATTGAAGCAGGTTCTAATCTTTATATTTAATTTTTCTCTCTTCATGGATATTACAACAAAGCCTATTAACATCTTCATAAGTATTTTGAAAGTTTTAAGTACAATGAACAATTTCCTTTTCCATACTCATCAATAGAGCATACTGACTAATGTGCAGAATAGAAGCCAACTATTCTTTTATATGCATATCTAAGCAAAAATTTTTGTCCTATATTTTTATATTAAATATTTCCAAAAACCAAAAATATTTTAAGTGTTATTTTTTGGTTTTTTTAAATTTTTTTTAAGATTTTATTTATTAAATTTGACAGAGATCACAAGTAGGCAGAGAGGCAGGCAGAGAGAGAGAGGGGGAAGCAGGCTCCCTGCTGAGCAGAGAGCCCAACATGAGGCTCAATCCCAGGACCTGGGGATCATAACCCGAGCCAAAGGCAGAGGCTTAACCCACTGAGCAACGAGGCACCCCTTAAGTGTTATTTTCTAATGTGTAAATGCCTTCAAGTCAATTAATTTAAGAGACCATTCATGTATGGAGAAAATGGATTTTAACATGAAAGAATAATAAATACATTCTTTGTTTTATGAATTACATATTAGAGTATTTCATTGTTTTCCAAGAGTGAAAAGTGGATCTTCTTTGATACAGGAAAATACTCTCTATATTTATCGTACAATCTTTGTATTTAAAAAGTTAACATTTGTGTTTTCAACCTTTTGAGTTAAACCTAAAGATTCAAAGTCATGTCATAAATTATAATTTTACTAAAACATAGACTTGAATCTCAGGCAATTGTAGGTTATTGGGATGAAAAAAATCACTGAACCAGTAGTGAACCTAGTTGGCTTAGATTGATAACCTTAACTGTTATTTTGTTCAAATTTCTATCATTGTTTAAAAATAAACTCCAAAAGATATCCAAGTGTTATTTTTTATCAAAGAGAAGAGAATATGAAAAGATCCAAAACAGTTATCTTGTTTGTACTTTAAAAATAGGCATTTTAAATAAGATACAGCAATGTATCCTTTTTTAAAGATTTTATTCATTTATTTGAGAGTGAGAGAGAGAGCAAGGAGAGGGGAGCAGAGGGAGAGGGACAAGCAGACTCCACACTGAGTGCAGAGCCTGATGTGGGGCTTGGTCTCATGACCCTGAGATCATGATCTGAGCCAAAATCGAGTCTGACGCTTAACTAACTGAGCCACCCAAGCACCCAGCAATGTATCTTTTAAAGATTATTAACAACTTAGGTGGTGTTATTAGGAGAATTAGGTATTATTAGGAGAATTATTTAGTAAAGTAATATTTTTAATGGGGAGCTTGCAAAGTTTTAAATGTACTTGCAACAATATAGTAATAGCTTACGACTTTAATCCATTTTATTTTTATTCCTATTCTTTTTTGTGTTGGAGTGTTTCAGCTACTATTAAAATATGAATTTCTTGATAAATATATCTTTTAGATGGAATTTAGCTGGTCTTAATCAAGTCTTGAGGCAACTATAAAAACTGCAAATAGATGCCATTTTTTCAAGGAAAGTTACCTGATTAAAATATTTACAGTATACCTCCTAAAAATATCATGTGCACAATCCCAAAATAGAACCAAATTGAAACCAAAAATTATGTGTCTGTCTGGTTGTTCATTCTATGAAAATAGAAATATCCCTGTGGTATAGAAATTATTATGACATCTAGGCATCTCAAAAACCACATTAAACAAGAAGAGTACATTATGAGAATATGATCTTTGCACTGGCTTTCTTTCCCCCATAGAATAATTGTCTGAAACTTTTTCATGGTGGCTTATCTAAATGTCTACTGACTTGTTGGAGGGCAAACAATATGCAGCAAGAACTAAGCCACAGCACTTTACTGAGTCTACAGTAAATTTTTATGTCCTTGGGTATGAGGAGATAATTCTAGCCCTGATTCTACATTCCCTATTTGTTCCCTCCAACAAATATACACTCTGGTGAAACTACTGTATTATGTATATTCATTTTTGCATCACCACATGGGCCATAACCACAAGATATTGAAATGCACTGTACCCAATTCAGCCTGGTTTTAATCATGTGGTGGGAGACACAGTGTAAGAGGCAATGAACATTGGCATTCTAGTCAGTTACAGGATCTTAACTATAATCACACTAATAGGGTTCAGTATCAATTCTTTCGACCTCCCAAGGAATAAAACTGTTCATATTTCACATACTTTTGTGCCAAATCTATAGAATTTTAAAAATCTTGAATAGAGAAAAGAGCTTTTTCAGAGTAATTTATGCCTGCTGTATTATATGATACCTTTTCTACTTTCTTTTGATGTTTTAATCTTAGGATACCAAATAAGAAAGCAGTTAAGTTTCTACCAAATGATGATGAGTTTCTTTTCCATAAGATTCTATTTCTTATAATATAGATATGATCTACTGCTTTTTGTCTTTTACATTTCATACAGTGTTTATATGGTTCACAAAAGGATCACTTTGAAACAGACACATTTGAAGTTAATCAACCCACCAAAATAATGATGTCACAGAATAAACATATTACATGTCTACTTTGTAACATTCAGAGTACATGCTCTAGAACTATAGTTTCTTTTACTTCCTCCGGGAATCCCAGTGAAAATGATTATTCTTGAATCAGTGGGTCTTAAATGGTGGTTGTAGGACTACTAATAGTCCGCAGCATTTTCCCCAGGTGATTCACAGGTTGGTCTCTTGAGGGCTTAGTTTTATTATATGACAATGTCAAAATGCCTTAGTCTCTTATGCACCAACTGTGATGTTTAGTTAAAAACAAACATTGCATCATCATATTGAAATAGCAATAATCTTACTAATGCTGATGTTTACTTGAGTTGTGCTCTCAGTGGGAATGAGTGAGATACTGGCTGTGTCATATATTATCTCTTCCTAAAGTCACAGTTGACCTGAAAAATGAAGAATAATTTTAGTTCAAATGCTGACAAATTTCTGTGTTTGTTCATGTTTTTTCACTGAATGGTTTCTTTTTGTTTTGTTTTGTTTTTAAAGATTTATTTATTTATTTATTTATTTATTTGACAGAGATCACAAGTAGGCAGAGAGGCAGGTAGAGGGAGAGAAGAGGAAGTAGGCTCCTCGCTGGGCAGAGAGCCCGATGTGGGCTCAATCCCAGGACCCTGAGATCATGACCTGAGCCGAAGGCAGAGGCTTTAACCCACTGAGCCACCCAGGCGCCCCTGATCTGAGCCTTTTTGAAAACTATTTGTATAGCCAGGGTCAAAAATCTCTTGATTTGATGCTAGTTATTTGGGATATACTTGAGTAAAATTAATAATAATTTTAAAATTCTTGATTATTTGCCTCTCTAGTTTTGTTTCAATCGACATGTACCCCAGAATTCAAAGCAAAATGGAAATAATATAGATTTCAAGCCACATAACTCGGGTTCAAATCATTTTTTTACATTTATTAACTGTGCAAATCTCAGTGCATTCATGAACTTTGCACAACCTCAGTTTCCACATTTAAAAATACCTATCATTCAGTTTGACATGAAAATTAGTAGGATGGCATGTATATAGCACAATACCAAGTATATGGTAGTATATAGAGTCATTCTCTCTCCCTCCTCCTCCTCATGGAAGGTGAATTGATATAGCTACCATAAAGGGAAGTATGACAGCACATATTCAAACTGGAAATGTGTGAAACTTATGTCTTTGGATGCTATGACAATCAATTTTACTTATATATGTCTCCCTTAAAAAGAGCTGCTTACATGTACTCTCCCAATCACTACTTGGATAAGCCTGTGCAAGTCATTTTGCACAGACTTTTCCTCATTTGTAAAATGGAAATAGTAACGCTATTTCCCTTGTGGTGTTGTTGGGATTAAACAAATTAACATAGGTAAAGCACATGGAACAGCTTGTAGATCTGCCAATAAATGTTAAATAAATATATTACTTTAATACGAAAATATAGCAATATGAAATACACACACACACACAC
>ML103686.1:0-30648 GCA_003697995.1 Taxidea taxus jeffersonii | reverse complement strand
ATTTCTGTGTTTTAAGATCATAAACTAAAAATTTAACAGAATTCTTTACAAAATATTTGAAAATGAGTTACATTTCTCCTCACAAATATAATCACATGCCAGGAACTAAAAATATAAAGGCTTAAAATATTTGTGTGATTAAAAATATCTATCCCTCGGGGAACCTGGGTGGCTTGGTCAGTTAAGCGTCTGTCTTCGGCTTAGGTCATGATCCCAGGATCCTGGGATTGAGTCCCGCATTGGGCTCCCTGCTCAGTGGAAGGCCTGCTTCTCCCTCTCCCACTCCCCCTGCTTGCGTTCCCTCTCTTGCTGTGTCTCTCTCTGTCAAATAAATAAAATCTTTGAAAAAAATATATATATCCCTTAGTTCTGTGAGCAGAGACTATTTCTTATACCCTAGCAATGATCCCAAGCAATGAGCTAAATGCTTGGTGCTACGGTGCTAAGGCAAATACCAGATATTCTTTGAATAGCTAAGTATGGAATAAATAATAAAGTTATATAACATTTAAGCAAAAGTACCATATAGTTATAGATTACAGGTTCTACTGGAGAAATATAATACAGAAATGTCTGTATTCTTTATTCTTAAATCAACTTAATTAACATTTAGCTTCTAGAATTAAATCTTTAAAAGGGTACCATAACTAAAACTTGAAAATTTATCTTTTCTATAGATAGATTCCTATCAAGAGTTCTCATGGGTTAGCAGTATGAAATTTTGTTCTACAATGTTTGGAATCACCTGGGAGGACTTTTAAGATTTATGTTGTTTGTACCCAACCTCAGACGAATTGAATCAAAATTTCTGGAGTAAAACCTCAGCATTTGTATATTTTAAAGTCCCCTGGATAATTCTAGTGTATAGCCAAGTTGACAACACTACTCTGGAAGGAGAAGCTGATAAAACATAAGTGTTGTAATCTGTCTAAAACGAAAAACATATACAGATTTGTAGTTTTAAGAAATAATGTTTTTTCCGTAGACATATTATTTAAAATTTATGTATCACTGTGAGAATAAAAGGGGAATAAAAATATTTGCCTCGTTAAAAAGCTTTGTAAAAAATATTTTAAGGGTTATATAAATTTAAGATCTATTTTCTGAATTTAGATACAAAACAAAAATGCTAATAATTTGGACTAACCAGTGATTAGTATTGCAAAATTAAAATATTTACCCTTTCTTCAGACGCAGCTAAGTTTAGGAAGACGTCCAATTATTTCTAATTGGCTGGACTACATTCCTTCAACAAGATACAAAGATCCATGTGAACTACTACATCTTTGCAGAATAACCATCAGGGCTCAACTACTGACCAACAATATGCTCCCAAATGGAATATTTTCACTTTTAATACCGGTTCGTCTACAGAACTACCTGAACTTAGAAAGTTAATACACATCTTTGTCCTGAGTTAAGGATACTCACCATTGTATGGTTTAGAAGTTAATAAACTATTAACTTCATGCAAATTTTCATTGCACTGGATATTTCATTAGAAAATATAATATCAGGGGTGCCTGGGTAGCACAGTCATTTAAGTGTCTGACTCTTGGTTTTAGCTCAGGTCTTGATCTCAGGGTCATGAGATTGAGCCCCGCATGGGACTCCATGCTCAGCAGGAGTCTGCTTGAGATTCTCTCTCCCTCTCTCTCTGGTCTTCCCCCTCATGCTCTCTCCCTAAAATAAATAAATAAATCTTAAAAAATATATATAATTTCGCATGACACCCTAAATGAATCCATTTTAAATCAATATATGACTCTGCCCATTACCTTTCTATACAATGGGACCAATTATAAGATTTTTGTTATATTTGAGATTTACCCTTTTATTCTATTCTTTTTTTTTTTCTTTTACTCTATTCTTAAAAGCTGTTTTGTGTTAGAGCATAATTGTTAACTGTGGAAATTTTGGTCATATTGATGTTCTGAAGTTCCTTTTATTTATATGTTCTAAGCTAGGTAAATATTATTTTACATTGTATATTCCTATTAACAAGTATTTATTGAGTTCTTTTGCAAATAAAATATTGTGCTTGGTGGTGAGGAATAGTCAAGGAAATTAAGATGCAATCCCTTCCCTCAGAAGCCAAAGTCACAAATACAAGTTGAAGAATTAGTCAACTAAAGGATGGGGGTCAGCAGTAAGAGGACAGAAATGGATAATATTTGGAAATAATCAGCCCACAAAAACAATATGGAGCTTTAGTGTTTTGGTGTGTGATACTTCTAAATACTAGATCAGTAGTGCTTTTTAAATTGTGATATAATTGACATATATTACTTTCCGGTGCATAACATGATTCATTATATGTATATATTGTAAGATGATCAGCATAATAAGTCTAGTTAACATACATAACATTTTTTTCTTGTGAGAGAACACTTAAAATCTAATTTCAGCCACTTTCAAATATGCAACACGGTATTATTAACTATAGTCACCATGCTGTGCATTACATCCCCAGAGCTTATTTATTTTATAACTGGAAATTTGTACCTGTTTACTGCCTTTACCCATTTCACCTATGCCTAAATAAACTATATGGATTTTGATACAAAGAAAGCAAAGAATAGTTTTGATCCAACATAACATCAAAATTAAAATAGTAATTAAATCTATATGTTTAGTTGCAAAGAAATTTATTATCTTAAAAAATAAAATTTATTCTACTGCAATCTTTTAGCTCTTTTCTTTTTGAGTTGTAGGGTACTAGACTTCTCTACATAATAAGGTGGTCAAGCTGCTGCAATACACAAAAGAGAACTGGGAGACAATTTTCCACAGGTGTCTCACTTTTCTGTCTTTTGAGTAGAGGCACTGTCTTATATTTGACTAGCGTTTTAAGGATGTTTGTATAATGAACAGCCTTGCAAGACAGAGATAGTGTCTCCCTCTGAGCAGTGGCAAGTTTCTTCAGGGTCTAATATAATAAAGTTATGTCTTCCTCTGAAAGAAAAGTCAAGCAGATTTGCTAGAAACTCATTATAATAAAAGGGTTCTCCTAGCTTTGGGTTCCTCAGCTATAGTATAAATCCACTGTGTACATATCTAACTGGACCACTCCATATCTTAGAGGATGGGGATATCTGAAATCAACACAAACATGAAGCTCACGCTGCATGATGTGCCATTAACAATAAAGTCTTTTGTTTCTGACCCAAGAATCTTTTGTCTTCTGACAGCACACATGAAACTGTGGTAAGCTAAACCACTCGTTTGCAAGTAAGGTAAAAACCCAGGACCTTCACAGTTGTTGTTTTTTTTCTTTTAATTGAGGTATAACTGACATACAACATTATTTTAGTTTCAGGTATACAACATAGTTATTCAACATTTGCATATATTGCAAAATGATCACCACAATAAGTCTAGTTAACATCCACCACCATACAGTTACACCTTCACAGTTCTTGATAATAAAATCTGTTTCTCACCCCATCACTATCTATTCTTGGATCAATTTTGGTAGACTATGGCACTTAGTAGCCATTTTCACTCTCTACTTGCAATCTGGGGACTATTCAAAATTTTGACAATTTATACGAAATGGGTATTCATTCTGGTCTTATAGGAAGATACACAACTGTGTGATTTAAGTTTCTAAATAATAGAAACAGCAAATAATAGAATAATAGAAATAGATATATGCAAATAGAATTTGCTGTTTCTAAATAATAGAAACAGCAAAGCAGCAATATAACTAGATCATTTGCTTTTCCTTTCCTTCCATTTTCATTCCTGTGAGGTAGAAATGCATTATAGAGTTGAATTCATACACTTAACTAAAGTTTATTTAATTACAATTGAGCATATTTTAAGCTCATAAATAAGCATGTAGGAAGTCCATACTACACAAAATTTATTGACATTTGAATATTTTTTAACACTAGCATATAAGTTAGTGATATAATTTGGTTAAAAAGGTCAGAATAGGGGGGTGCCTGGGTGGCTCAGTCAGTAAGCATCTGCCTTTGGCTAGGTCATAATCCCAGGGTCCTGGAATTGAGCCCCACACTGGGCTCCCTGCTCCGTGGGAAGCCTGTTTTCCCTCTCCCGCTCCCCCTGCTTGTGTTCCCTCTCTTGCTTTGTCTCTATCAAAAAATTAAATAAAATCTTTTTTTAAAAGTCAGAATAGTTTTTGTTTGCTAAAGAATTAGCAGAATAGCTTTAAAATTTAAAAATGCATTATTCACTATATACATATTAGAATGGCTAAAATTTAAAAAAAACTGATAATACCAAGTGTTAGAGAACATGTGGAACATTCTCAGCCATGGCTGATGAGAATGCAAAATTTAAGAACCACTTTAGAAAACAGTATGGCAAATTCTTATGAAGTTAAACATATACTTACAAGATGACAAAACCATTCTACTCCTATTTAACCTAGGTAAATTAAAACAATATGCAAAAATCTATACAAGAATGTTTATAGAAGCTCCATTCTTAATCAACAAAAATGGAACCCCAATTGTCTTTCAAAGAGTGTATGGGTAAACTATGGCACATACAAACAATGAAATACTAGTCAGCAATAAAAGGACACAACAACATGGACAAATTCTACAGAGTATTATGCTGAGTAAAAGAAGCCAGTTTCAAAAGATCCCATGCTATATGACTCTATTTGTTGGACATTATGGAAAAAACAGAACTATAGGGATGGAATGCTTAATTTCCAGTGATTGCTGGGTTAAAGTTAGGGGTCAGAGATGGATTTGACAACAAAGGGACAGTACAAAGGGAATGATGTGAAGGTGAAGGAACTGTTAGGTGAACAAACTGATTGTCATAGTGGTTCCCTGAATCCATAAATGTGCTAAATTCATAAAATTTTACACCAAAAAAGAGTTAATTGTATTATATGCAAATTTTAAAACAAACAAATGCACTATTTCCTAAGCATCAGTATAAGCTGTCTTTTTCTTCTACTCCCACATACCTTAACCCTAGACTTGAAAAACACTACTTTATGTGAAGAGAAAGATGGAACATATTAAAAGAATGGCTTTGAGGTGGAAATTAAAGGAGTTTTTTTACAGCATAATGAACATTTATCTTAAAAGGCTGGATTATGAGATAATGATCTATAATTTTAGAGAAAGGCAAAGCAAAAAGATACTGAAGAGGAGACCAAGTAGATCTTAAAATTAAAGAATGAATTGTCTCCCTAGTATTCATTTCTATTCTATAGTGCCATAACATAATAATTATATCTTCATTTAATTTGCTTTTTTGTGTTTTGGCTACATACAAAACAACCAAAGAAAAAAATTTAATTTTAAGAAGATATAAACCTATTTTTATTTCAGTATTCTAAACCTAAAACAAAAGGGATTAATCAGTTGGATACAGTTTCTGCATCAAAAGTTCTAAATAATGAAAAATTTCTTAAAAGTCTGATAGAATCTAATATTAGGGTTAAACCTAAAGGGAAATTAATATATTTAAGGAAATGATATTCTGCTTTGCTCTTATCTCTGCTTGCCTGTTTTTCTCCCACCGCACACTCCCCTTCTGCCTTTTATTGCTTCTTCCCTTTTCTTCCCAATCTGCCACGCCCTTTTCATCCTCAATCCCTTTTAGAAATTTGGCGCAAACTTAGGTTATCAAACTGCTTTTCGACAATATAATTTTATACAATATAATTCATTTTATACATTTATATATTCTTTTATACAATATAATTCATTTTAAAGACTGTGAATTAAAACATGGCTAATGGTCAAATTCAGATATTGTGGTACTCTCTTTCTAAAACATGACAATAGGGAATATAAGTAGTCTAATGGGATGTTTAACATGTATCAAATTAAAATATGAACACCAATTTACATTCACATTTCAAAAAGTATGTCATTTAAATTATACTTTTTCAATATATCTCACTATTACTTAGAATTTAATAAAGTAAAAAATATTAGATTTTATAAAATACAAATACATTAACAAAAAAATAGAGCCCTAACCAGTCTGTGATCTTGGACAAATTAGTATGAATTCTGTAGCTTATTGAATGTATGCCCTGAGTTCCAGATATTTAATTGTCCAAGAAAAGAATAACTTCCCCATTTTGGGCCTTTGTGTTAAGATTATATAAATAAGTCATCTAGTGAGATGGAATTGTAGAAATTGTAGAAATTGTGAGAAGACAACAGCCCTCTTCTTTACAGTTACTGACCAACCAATTATCTTTCTTTTTTTTTTTTTGTCCATTTATGAAACAAGAATGACCTTCAGGTAAGCTCTGAAATGATGGTGTAAGCCATATGCCTATGGAAAAATAGTTTTATTAAATGCTCCCTAAGGCAAATGAATCCATATTACCTTTCTGCTGCTTTGGTTACTCACCTAATAAAGATGGCCAAAATTGAAACTTGGAAAAGAGGTTGGTGAGTAGAAAATGGAATGCCTTATATTTGGAGAACTGAAAGGGTGAGTGTTGGCAACTCCCCCTTCCAAAATCATTCTCTGCATTACAAAATGTCTATTTGTTTATTTTCACCGTTTAGAACTATACTCAATGTAAAAAAAAAAAATACTTTAAAACTTCCAATATCATTTTAACAAACTCCATAAGTATCCAGTGTTGGAATTTGGGGGTACTAATTAAGCAATTATTGAGCCATAGGGTCTTATTGCTTCAAAAGAGAGTGTAAAATAACTCACGTAAGTTTCCAGACTGGAAAAAAAGAAAAAGGTGTTTTTTCCCTCCAAAACTAAGGTATTTACAATAACATTTTAAGCCATAACTTGGTATAAATACACTTAAGACTTAATAACATGAATTTTTATAAATGAGAAAAACTGTAATGTTATACTGACATTTTCCTAACATAAAAAAGTCCTTTCAATGGTTTTCATATTTTAAGTTATAACAAATATTTTCTTATATACAATAGATAGATGATAATTCTGAGGTTAGTATAATGTAATATAATTTTCCATTAAGATATAAAATTAAGCAAATATTTTCTTTTGTTCTTAGGAAAAATGAATCCTAGTTTCCCTATTTTAACATATATTATTTGATTTGTACATGATATAAATTGTTACTATTCTTCAGTCTTTCCTGAAACTTGTTCAGCCCTGGAAAAATCTGTTTCATACTTCTTTTTGAGATTACTTAAATACATTCGTAAACTGTCTGGATCCAACTGAGAGTTTCGAGCAGTTTGAACAAGCCTAGTAGCTAGATGGTACACAGCTCTCTGTCTTTCCATCTCAGGGGTACTCCTTTGGTTTTGCTGTTATTGAAAAAATGTAGATAAAAATTAAAATATGATTAGTATGACTTTGTTTTAAAATTTTGGCAATTTTCTCTTTCCTTTCATAGAAATACAGAACTCAAAGGTAACTAATTCCTTTGGATACGTCAATTCCATTCAACTAGCAAAGAACATACCAGAAAAAATAAAGAAATATTGTTTTGAAAGAATAAAATTTTTCATGAGTATTTACTTTATCATGGATTCCTATATTCTTGAAAATCACTTTTCAATGAAAAAAAGATCTGCTACATAGGTCAAATTTCTCACTCAACATAATTGCTCATTGCTATTCAATATTCATTTTAAATGTCACCCAAGAGTACTACTCTGCTATCTCCTACTTTAATTCCCCAATAGATAAAACTAGTAGACAGAATGGGTCAACAGTAAATTGCTTGTCCCTCTGAGAGATTTAATGTATAGAAACTGCTAGAGTCTAAGACAATATATTGCCTAAGGAGTAGATTACATTTTGAAAATAAGTCCATAAATAGCTACTTGAAATTATGCCAATTCTTAACAATCATAGTTAGGATGCCCAAGAAATAATGTTTAAAAGAGGAATTTTCTAATATTTTAGAAGGCCTTTAGATAGTCAGTCTTTGAATTACTATTCAAAGGGGTGGGAGTACAGCTGGAAAATTCTTCATCTACCTTGTTTCCTGAACTAGATAGAAGAATTAGCATTTTCAGTCTTAACTGCTAATGTAAGTAAAGTCAGTGAGTTTCCCTTTACTAAGGGAAATAAAATCCCTCCAACTCTTTCTCAATAGAAAGCAATTCAAGATATTTTTCTTCTCTCACTGTAAGTAAAATGAATCCAACTCCATGAAGTAAAATAAGATTATCATATATTCACCCATCTATCTATTTGATACATTGAATGATCAACTATCCGTTTATTATCTAAATAATACACATTTACTGAATATCTATTATCATCTATATTCCAGACCCCAACCTTGTGTTTATGTCTACTGGGGATACAAAAATGTCTATCTGACAAGCTACTGGAACTCAAGAGACTCAATGAAAGAGATATATTATTATAGTGAAAGAGACATATAATTAATATAAAGAGACACACAATTACCTAAATCAGTTGCTTTAGGTAATTATGATAAGCAGCTGATTTAGGTAATTATGATAAGTCTCAGGATAGAGATTCAAAATTTAGAGGAAGGAGTACTCATTCCCAGCTCAGGTCAAGAAAAGCTTAAGTAGGATGGAATATTTGGAATGACTCTTGATGGACAGAAGAACAGAGAAGTAAGGGCATTCTGGATGGAGGAAACAGCTAGAGCAGACACATTAGAAATCCTGGTACACAGGTCAAAATGATGAAATGACAAGTAATTCAATGTGGCAGAAATGTAGGTTTTAGTTAAATTGAGAAATGTTATCTAAGGTTGGGGTAGTAAACTAAGGGAGATCATAAAGCAGGAGTTAACAAACTTTAGTGTGTTTAAGAATCATCTGAAGACTGGTTAAAAATGTAAATTCCTAAACCACAGGAAATCCTCAAAAATTTAGATAGTCCCTGGCTAAGAAGTTTCACTTTAATTTGGTAAGAAACAACCAAAAGTTTCTGAACAGGAAAACATGATACAAGTCATGCTTAGGAGATAATCTGGTATAAATATATATGATGGACTGAAAAAGAGAATCTACTGCATAATGTTAATGAGAGGTGATTAAGAAAGATTCAAAGATGATTCTAATGGGTTACTGAGAAATTTAGAAGCAAAAAAAAGAGATTTTTCATGTTATAAATTTAATTTTGGTCCTGTTAAAGAGTGAAAACATAAACTGAGATTTCAAGAAGAAATACAAAGAAAAATATATGGATTCAAAGTAAAAAAGAAGTGAAAATGAAAGCTGAGAAACAGATGAGCTCGCCAAGAATATAGTTTCATACACAGAAGCAAGGGCAAAATCTTAGGAAAACTTCCATTTAATAAGTGGAATGATAAAAAGCACTGGTAAAATACACGAAAATAAATTCAAAATGGATGAAAGACCTAAGTGTGAAACAGGAAACTATCAAATTCCTAGAGAAGAACACAGGCAGCAGCCTCTTTGACCTTGGCTGCAGCAACTTCTTGCTAGATATGTTTTCAAAGGCAAGGAAAACAAAGGCAAAAATGAGCTATTGGAACTTCATTAAGATAAAAAGCTTCTGCACAGCAAAGGAAACAATTAACAAAACTAAAAGGCAGCCTACAGAATGGGAGAAGATATCTGCTAATGACATATCTGATAATGGGTTAGTATCCAAAATCTATAAAGAACTTATTAAACTCAACACATAAAAAACAAGTAGTACAATTAAGAAATGGGCACAAGACATGAGATATTTCTCCAAAGATGACATCCAGATGGCTAACAGACACATAAAAAGACTCATTATTAGGGAAATACAAATCAAAACCACAAGATACCACCTCACACTTGTCAGAATGGCTAAAATTAACAACACAGGAAACAACAGATGTTAGTTGAGGATGAAGAGAAAGGGGAACCCTCTTACACTGTTGATGGGAATGCAAACTGGTGCAGTCACTCTAGAAAATGGTATGGAGATTCCTCAAAAAGTTAAAAATAGAACTACCAATGACCCAGGAATTACATAGTAGATGTTTACCCAAAGGATACAAAAATACAGATTTGAAGGGCTATGTGCATTATCAACAATAGCCAACATGGAAAGAGCCCAGATGTCTATCGACAGATGAACAGATAAAGATGAGGAGGTATATATATACAATGGAATATTACTCAGCCAAAAATGAAATCTTGCCATTTGCAAGACAGATGGATGGATGGAGCTAGAGTATATCATGCTAAAGCAAAATAAATCAGTAAGAAAAAGACAATGATTTCACTCATTTGTGGAATTTAAGAAAGAAAGCAGATGAATATATAGGAGGGAGGGGAAAAAGAGAGAAGGAAACAAACCATAAGGGACTATTCACAATAGAGTAAAAACTGACAGTTGATAGAAGGAGGTGGGGAGGGTGGGCTAGAAGAGTGATGGGTATTAGGAGGGCGTTTGTTGTGATGAGCACTGGATATTGTAAATAAGTGGTGAATTCTACTCCTGAAGCCAATATTGCACTGTATAATTAACTAGAATTTAAATAAAAATTGAACAAAAAAAAGCACTGGTGGAAAAAGAAAAAAAGGGGTAATCGGAGGTAGGAAAATGAAGACATCCAGGACAGGACCATTTCACAGTAGCCAAGACAGAAAAGAATTATGAAAAGGGAAAGAAGGGTAGTATCAAACACCATGGAGAGACCAGGGAAGATGAGAAGTGAAAAAAAAAAAAAAAAGGTCATAAGTGTTAATCATTAGTTGGTATTTTACAAAGAAAGTTTCAGTGGCATGATGACAAGATCTAGTTTGCAAGTGGAAAACGGAAGAAGTAAATAGTTATTATAATCTCTTAAGAACCTGGCAGTAAAAAAAAGAGAGTAATATCTTTTGAGAAGTAAGGTAATAAAGAAGGATTTCTTAGGAAAAACCTAAGCATATTCATAGGAAAAGGAAAAGCCAATGAACAAACACTAAGGATGTAAAGAGAAGAAGGGGAACAAGGGATACCTGGCTGGCTCATGTGGTAGAACATATGGCTCTTGATCTCAGGATTGTAAGCTTGAGCCCCATGTTGGTATAGAAATTATTTTTAAAAAATCTTTTTAAAAAATGGAGCACCTCACTGGCTCAGTCAGTAGAACATGTGACTATTGCTCTCAGGATTGTGAGTTTGAGCCCCATGTTGGGTATAGAGATTATTAAAAATAAAATCTTTAGGCACCTGGGTGGCTCAGTGGGTTAAAGCCTCTGCTTTCGGCTCGGGTCATGATCCCAGAGTCCTGGGATCGAGCCCCACATTGGGCTCTCTGCTCAGCGGGAGGCCTGCTTCTCTTCCTCTCTCTCTCTGCCTGCCTCTCTGACTACTTGTGATCTCTGTCTTTCAGATAAATTAAAATCTTAAAAAAATAAAATAAAATAAAAATCTTTAAAAAGAGAGAGAGAAGAAAGGAATCTGATGAAGTTATATCTTATTGGATATGGAAAGAAGGTGGAAAAGTTAGCCTTGAATAAGTTGAAAGATAATCTTTTCCTCTGAGATAGAAAAGAGGAGAACTAGGTAAAAAACAGATATTCCAAAACAGAGTTTTCAAGAAGTTCAAGGATTCATCAAGATAACTTCAAGTCTCTCAAAAAATATAGGAAGTGAATTTTCTGTAGAGTGAGGACACTGTAGATAAAGTTTGGGAGGAGTAGAAATGTTTTGAGAGTTAAAGAAACTATACAGAACAATAAAAGGGGAAAAACTATCCAATAAAATATTTGACTAAAGGTAGAATACATGAATTTACAGTAGGTAAGATTAGTTTGTCTTGAATATATTTTAAGAATCATTATCAGGAAAGCCAAAGCCTAGAAGGCAACTCAAGAAGACTTGGGGCACCTGGGTGGCTCAGTGGGTTAAAGCCTCAGCCTTTGGCTCAGGGTCCTGGGATTGAGCCCCACATGGGGCTCTCTGCTCGGTGGGGAGCCTGCTTCCCCCTTCTCTCTCTCTGCCTGCCTCTCTGCCTGCTTGTGATCTTTGTCTGTCAAATAAATAAATAAAATCTTAAAAAAAAAAAAAAAGAAGGCTTGACATAATTGGAATCTTGCAAGATGAAGTCTAAGGAACTAGGTAATGAGAGATTCTTCAGAAACCAACACTGCCAAAACTGTTGAAGAGATTCAAATGGAGGATTAGGTAAATAAAGTCATGAAGATAGTCTAGAAGCTCAAGAGACTAAAGGGATACAATAAAAATTAAAAGCAGGTTAAGAAAGAAAGACAAAGGAAACTGTTACTACTGAAGAAAATTTCATAATGTACCTAGCTTAATTTACTGAACACACTGTATTCTTAAAACATAAAGCAAACTGATATTTTAAAAAAAGATTCCCAAATTTTGAGTCAACAGATGTGAGTTCAATAGCAAAACACTTAACCTCTGTGAACCTCAGTTGCAAAAACATGAGTAAAAGTAACAGCTTATTAATCTTATACTAGAAAGACCTAACTGCTTCACGAAGAGTCAGGAGGCTTATATATGATAATGGATAAGAGTTTTAAAAACTATTTTAAAAGATGCTAACGTGTGGTACATAGTAATTTTTATTTTTTATTTTTATTTATTTTTTAAAGAGAACAAGTATGAGAGGGGTTGGGGAGAGAGGGAGAGAGAGAATCTTAAGCAGGCTCTACACCCAGTGCAGAGCCCAACCTGGGGCTTAATCTCACGACCCTGAGATCATGACCTAAGCCAAAATCAAGAGTCAGACACTTAACTGACTGAGCCACCCAGGCAACCTGTGATTTTTATTTTTTTCTTTTATTTTTTATTAACATATAATGTATTATTTGTTTGAGGGGTACAGGTCTGTGATTCATCAGAGTGATTTTTATTTTAATGCTTACTTTATATAGACTTATTTTCTCATCATAAAGTTAGTGTGGCAGTAAGTATTATAGGAACCGAACTGTTTAACTTCTGTCTAATATCTTACTGGTTGATTTGTTGGGAAAGGTTGAAATAGACCAAACAAAAAAAAGGTCTGCCTTATTTAGAATTAGGTTTTTAGGGGTGCTTGAGTGGCTCATTCAGTTAAGTGGCTGCCTTTGACACAGGTCATGATCCCAAAGTCCCGGGATTGAGCCCCATGTCGGGATCCCTGCTCAGTGGAGACCCTGCTTCTCTCTCTCCCTGCCTGCTGCTCTCAATAGAGAGGTCTATCAATCTCTGTCAAATAAATAAATAAAATCTTTTTTTAAAATTAGGTTTTATTTTAAATGTTTTAATTATTAATATTGTTATATATTTAGGTACAACACCATTATAATAATGTACACTTAAAGTATTTTCCAGAGAGAGGAAGGGAAGCAGGCTCCCTGCTGAGCAGAGAGCCCGGAAAACAAATTCTTATTGCTAAAAAGTTTCTTACCAAAATTTGTCTTGTAATTTGAGTTGTGATTTCTTTGGCATCCAAGACAATTGATGATGGGAGTGATGACACCTCTGCAGCTTTTAATCCTAAAATTATAGACAATGGGCTTCACTGTTGTTATGGCAGGTATTATGTTTATTTTAAGCAGTTATACTCTTTTCTTCACAGATTTAAACTTCCATTCTACAGGCATTTATGAAGAACTTAGCCATTCTCAAAATTAAGTTTTCCAAAGTTCTGGATGACAATTTACCAATCATAAGATTTAATTAGTTGTCCAAGATGTATGACAAGTTAGAATATCAATTACCTCTCTAACATATATCTGAGTGAGTCAGGAAAACATGATCGGGAAAAGAAAAGGGGCAACTAGAAAACTGAATAATAACAAAGAAATTCCAACTACAAATGCAGTTGGTTAATAGAAGGTCAAAGAATATGAGCTTTGCAAGGGAGAAGAGATAACCCTAGTCAAAGAGATAACCCTAGAGCTGAATATTCATCTGTCTAGCAGATCACTGAGAAAGAGATTTCTCACAAGATATAACTATAGATGACCAGTATTCTCATGTTCCCTGAGCCTAATTTTGTTGTATAAATGCCACATGGGCTTTCTACTGTGTGTTAACAGTTTATTGTATGTACTACTTTAGAGGCAACAGAAACAACAATAGCACATTTATTGGGAAGTTACTAATTGCTAGGTATTATATTAAACAGATGTTTGATAATTCATTTAATCTTCATAAGCTTTACTTATATGGAAAATTATCCCCATGTAATAGATGAAATTAAAGCTTATAAAAATAGACTATCTGACACAAATTAAGTTATGCAGTTGATTACTCATTTCAACAGTGAAACAAAGATGCTTCCCGCCCCCCCAAAGGGTCATTTTCATAGCTAAAATTATTTTAGGAAATTTATATTTATGGATCAATTTAAAAATATCTGAATCCATGAGATTTTACACGTCATACAATGATTTAGGTAGAAAATATCTAATCAAGTTTATTAGTATCATATGGTTTGGTAATACATTCCCTTTTAAGACTTTAGATGATCAAGTTCCCTACATCTGAAGAAAACAGATGTTACTGAAAAAGTGTGTAAGAAATATACAATTTCCAATTCATTTATAACTTGCAAGTATAAGCTAAATTACATTTTCCTCAAAATAGAAACTAATACTTCTGGGACTTTAATGTGTTGTAATTCTACAAAGTACTGATTAATATAAATTTAAATATAAACTTAATATACATAAAATGTGAGCTTGACATAGAAAATACAGTCTTAGAACACAAACACTCAAAAGAATGACAGGAAAAGTTGCTTAGATTAAGAGCCAAGTAAAGGGGAAAAGAATTATGAGAATATGTAGTGTTTCATAGATATTATATAGATATAATTTCCATATGCAATACCATAATTTTTTTCTTCTGTGAGTCCCTTACAAAGTTTGTAGGTATACAAGATTGCTTCTTTGTTCCTTGAAGTGTTCTTCACATGCTGAACTTCAAAATGCATGTTTTCTACATTAGGATACAGGACCTCTATATGACATAGTTCCAGGAAATGTGTAGCGAACAGTGTAAATGCCTAGAATATATAACAACGAGTGTATTTTTAAAATGAACTAGGAAAAAATTAGTTTGATTTTCCAGGTAGCTTGGCAAAATTTTAGGAATGAAACTAACACTGGTTAATTCATTTCAAAATGTTTTGCAAATTTATATTCAATGAAAGATACATTTTATTATGTTTACACATCACACATATGTTATATTACAAAAAAGAGAACAAATTTAAAAATAAAATCCTAAAAAAAATCTGAAGATATTCAAAAGATGAGACTTACCAGAAATAAAGCTGCTAAGTGAGGTAATCATTTATTAGAAAAGAAATCTACAAATAAAATCATAACATTTCTCTCAACTTTTAAAAAAACTTTACTTTAAAAGTAACTTCCTTCCATGTAACTATTTTTTGGAAAGTGGAATCAATGGTTTGTTTTAGGTATTCGAAATCACAAAGATTTTTAGATTTTAGATTTGCATTGTGTTTAGGCTAGGTACTTAAAGGGAAGAAAGAAAAGGTGGAGAATAATGCTTAGGACAATGATTCTCAAGATTTAGTAATCCCCTGGGGAGCTTGTTAAAGATGCAAATTCTTGGTACTTATTGTAATGTGAAGTATCCATTTTCCAGAAGTATTTTAGGTGATATTGATGCAGATGGTTCAAGTGACATGACCAGCACATGGTTTCCAGTCCTGAGTTACTAAACTAGAGATTTGCATAATTGGTTATGTTTTAAGATATTACAAAAAAAAAAAAACAACTATAAAGATGTGATTGGTGGAAAAAGAAAGTCTTAAGACATTAAAAAGAAAATATTTGGGCTGGCAAATGGCATCAACCATTAAGGGGGTGTGGCAAGAGATATAGGACAGAAAAATGAAAAAACTCAACTACTTAATAAATCAAAAGGGGTATAAAACCAAATTTATAAAGCAAAAGAAAAAATTCAGGAATTCAGTAAACTATTTAGTAAGGACTATGCCCATAATAACATTAATGTCCTCAAAATTTATATATCAAACTAAACTACTACACTCTACTACTAGAAATAGAGTCATTAGTATTTTTAATCAGATTAGAGGTGAGGTGGAGGCACCATGGTACAGGGACCCGAACACTAAGAGGATGCCAGTGGCTATAGGGCCCTACAGACACACCAAGCCAAGCTGCTTCAACCACGTGTAGATGGGGTTTATGGTGGGCTTTGCAGTGGGCATGGCAGCTCGGGTATTCTTGGGTACTTTTTTTTTTGCTCAGGATTGGAATGTGTGGTTGGGAGCTGATGGGTGGCATCAGGAAAACCATAATGTAGAGTAGTGGCATCTTTAGCACATTTATGTCCATCAGGATGGGCATCCAATACTAATTAGGGCCATAGTTGCCCACTATATCTACCCCTTCCCATTAGTCCCAACCCATGTACTATATAATAAAGCAAGTCTTTGAGTTAAATAATAAAAATAAAATAAAGTAAATCTAATCAGATTAAAGAGTCAATTCCAGAAACCCTAGAACTGATTCAGAAAACTCATTGTTAAAATTCTGTTGCTCTATGGACAGCCACATGCAGAAAAATAAAACTGAACCATCTCCTTACACCACACATGAAAATAGACTCAAAACGGATAAAGGATCTCAATGTGAGAAAGGAATCCATCAAAATCCTTGAGGAAAACACAGGCAGCAACTTCTTCCTAGGAATGTCGCCAAAGGCAAGGGAAACAAGGGCAAAATGAACTATTAGGACTTCATCAAGATCAAAAGCTTTTGCACAGCAAAGGAAACAGTCAACAAAACCAAAAGACAACTGACAGAATGGGAGAAGATATTTGCAAATGACATATCTGATAAAGGGCTAGTATCCAAAATCTATAAAGGGCTTAGCAAATTCAACACCCAAAGAACAAATAATCCAATCAAGAAATGGGCAAAGGACATGAACAGACATTTCAGCAAAGAAGACATCCAGATGGCCAACAGACACATGAAAAAGTGCTCCACATCACTGGGCATCAGGGAAATACAAATCAAAACCACAATGAGATACCACCTCACACCAGTCAGAATGGCTAAAATTAACAAGTCAGGAAACGACAGATGCTGGTGAGGATGTGGAGAAAGAGGAACCCTGCTACACTGTTGGTGGGAATGCAAGCTGGTGCAACCACTCTGGAAAACAGCATGGAGGTTCCTCAAAAAATTGAAAATAGAGATACCTTATAACCCAGCAATTGCACTACTGGGTATTTACCCTAAAGATACAAACGTAGTGATCCGAAGGGGCACGTGCACCCGAATGTTTATAGCAGCAATGTCCACAATAGCCAAGTTATGGAAAGAACCTAGATATCCATCAACAGATGAATGGATAAACAAGAGGTGGTATATATATGCAATGGAATACTATGCAGCCATCAAAAGAAATGAAATCTTAACCATTTGCGACGACATGGATGGAACTAGAGGGTATTATGCTTAGCGAAATAAGTCAATTGGAGAAAGACAACTATCATATGATCTCCCTGATATGAGGAAGTGGAGATGCAATGGGGGTGGGGGTTAAGGGGGTAGGAAAAGAATAAATGAAACAAGATGGGATTGGGAGGGAGACAAACCAAAAGAGACCCTTAATGTCACAAAACAAACTGAGGGTTGCCAGGGGGAGAGGGGTAGGGAGAGGGTGGTGGGGTTATGGACATTGGGGAGGGTATGGGCTATTTTGAGTGCTGTGAAGTGTGTAAACCTGGTGATTCACAGACCTGTACCCCTGGGGCTAATAATACATTATAAGTTTATTAAAAAATAAAAAAATTATTTTAAAAAATTCTGTTGCTCTAGAACCAATCTCAATACCAAAATCTGTAATAGTCAGTCTTCTCCAGAGAAATAGAATACTGTGTGTGTGTGCGTCTGTGTGTGTAGAGAGAGAAAAAGAGAGAGAATTACTATTAGGAATTGGTTCATATGATTATGGAGACTTAAGAATCTCCAGATCTGCAATCAGCAAGCTGGAGACCCAGGAGAGCTGATGCTATAGTTCCAGTCTGAGTCTTTAAGACCTGAGAACTGGAGAGCAAATGGTATAGTTCCAGTCCAAATGCTGGCAGGCTCAAGATCCAGAAAAACCTGATGTTTCAATTCTATTCCAAAGGCAGGAAAAATGATTCTAGATTGAAGGCAGTCAGATAGGAAGTAACCTTCTCACTCCCAGGAAGGTCAGCCTTTTTGTTTTATTCAGGTATTCAACTGGGCTCCACGAAAAACTGATTGGATGGGAGGAGCTAGAAGCCATGGAGGTAGAGCAGATGGGAGCTAGGGTGCCTATGCACATGTGAGCACTCACCTGGTGTATTCAGGCCCAGTACAGTAAGGGTGGGAGGAGGTGCAGCATTGGCTACACCCTTCTGTCAGGGTGGCCCTGGCAGTGAGCTGGAAGGCAGGCCCTGATGCGGGCTCTAGGCCACCACTCCGGGGCCTCCACTATGACTGCGTCACTGCAGAAGCAGGTCAGCCTACCAGGCCCCTAGTGGGCAACTAGAGAAGATGGGCACCTGACCCTGACCCCAAAGACATACCCCTTGCCCTCCCTCTCCTTGGTGCTGTACCTACCCCCAGATTGTCCAGGGCCCAGTTCCCTTATCTCCGAGGTCCCAGGTTGTAATTCCCAAACATATAGTATGCTAACAGCGGATCCTATTACCACTTATCTTTCTCCCTCAATCCTATGATATGATCTGTAAACTCAGGTTTGAAGTCAGAGAAAACTGTGATTATCAATGGCACTGTAAGAGAGGTGAAGTTTGTTAGAAGACAATCACAGACTATGTGGTTTACACAGAATTAGCCCAGAGTCTGGATTACTGGGGAAGCGTGAGGCTGCTGGGCCGTGTGTGAGGCTGTCCACTCATATTTGTTATCTCTGACCAAGGAGCAGTTTGAAATTCAATATACACCATGGCTGAGGTGGACAGCTTTTGTAGAGTTATTTCCTGAAATATGTGATGCTTTGGAAAGCTTTGAATCTCCTGCTATTTCTTTTAGCTTAATGAAACTGACAGCATGTCTACAACAGGCTTTGGGTGATATATTTTTACTGAACAGGAAGGAATGTCCCCCCTTTAAGAGAGACTGGGCATGCAATGGGGTGTGTGTGGGCGGGGGAGTAGGGGTAGAGGGAGAGGGAGAGAATTCCAAGCAGACTCTGCCTGAATGCAGAGCCCCATGCAGGGCTCTATCCCAGACCTTAAGATCATGACCTGAGCCAAAATCAAGTCAGATGCTCAACTAAACAGGTACCCCAGGAAACCCCCTTTTAAGAGATCTGCTTGCATTTGAGGAGCTTGCTAATACATAGCAGATATACTACAAGTCTTCATTGGATCTCCACGTGGACTCAATCTATATAACATCTTGTGGCATGGGTTGTGTCCCCTCAAGTAATCCCTCCAAACTACTGTTCAGTAAGGATACTGTTGACAGCAGGATTGGGTCAGCTGCTGAAGAGTTACCTGCAACAAACTAAACTTGCACTGGCACACTGACCTTTCCTAGCTCTTACAAACCTGGAGGATTTGGCTGTTTTCCCTGTTGTTACTTCTGAGGTACTTTCAGTAATAGAAGAAGCGATGAAGAAATACACTGTTATATTAAAAGTCCTGTTCCTATATTGATTAGTCTCATGAATCAAGTTCAAGCTACACAGATTTGCCAACTGTGCCATGTTGTTGACACAGCTAAAGACAGGATTTAGTAGAGTTTTGCCATTAACAAATGTCCGCAAAGACTTCTGACTGCTGAGTCAACAGCTCTTTATACCACCTGTGAGGAAATACTGGCAAAACACTTGAACGATGGTAAAAATCAAATTCCTGCAACAGAATTTCTTTGGGATTTCCTGAACCATCAGGAGAGTCCCCATACAAGAGATCATTTAAGCCATGGAGAAATCAATTTATCCAAATTTCCAAAAGAAGCAACAAATCAATTGCTCACATCTTCCATTGTACTCTTACTCATTCATTCATCTTCATTGATGAAGATCCGTTATCAATGTTTAAGGAAAAAGCAGTAATAAAATCATTAGTTGGTCTTGCAGGCTAGAGTGTTCCCTTCCATCCAGTTTCTCAGCTTTAAAAAAAAAAAAAAATGTGCTAAGCTGTGAGAAGAGTATTATAAGCATTTGGCCTCTCCTGCCTTTGCCTGAAGAAGCTGGGAAGCAGCCAGATTAGAAGCTCTTTAATTACAAAAATCATGTACAAGCTGCATTACCACATGTCTGAGAACCACTATCTGTTAGTGACTTGGACAGTCTGCTGAGAAGAGGCCCAGGTAATCTGTGATCTCTGTGGCACCCCCATCCTAACTCTTTTCAGTTCTACAACCATTCTGGAAGTGCTCATCATGCTTTGAAACATCAGCACACACTGCACACACATGTCCAGCCAGGTTACTGCCTCCACAGAATTGAGACATCAGCAGTGGGTAGAAAGAAGGTTGTGCTCCAGGCAAAAGAAGTAATATTAAGCCTTTGTATCCTGTGCTTTGCCCAATATTATCGCTAATTGCAACATTCATGTGGTTCATGGAAAAAATTCTTAAGAGTATCTAAAGTTCTTAAAGCTGTTCTTGCAGTACATGGAGAACCTGGTGGCTTACAGCCAACAGAAGAACAAATGGAACAAAACTATCAATCTTACATGGACAGCCCTGTTGAAAATTTGACCTTTAGTGAGAAGAAACAAATGTTAATACATTTAGCCAAGAAATCCACAAGTAAAAGAGTCTTATAAAAAAAATACTTAGTAAGATAAGAAAGTTTCTGGATACATCAAAAAAACCCAGGCTGAATAGGCCTCACCAACATGGAAATTGAAAATCCAATGGCACGGTGGATTCCAAGGTCTGTTTGACTAAGGATCAAGTTCCATTTCTCTATAGCCTTCTCATTTGCTGTTCCTGAGTCTGAACCTCTGGTTATATGCCTTCCTGGAACCAAGTGGCCACAGCAGCTTGGTCCCTCCACCATGATACAATGTCCAGAGAAGGGGGAACTCTTTACCCAATGTCACCCAGAAAGCTCTTGGAAACTGTCCAGGACCTTCTTCCTATACTCACTGGCCAAGCCTGGGTAGGCATCCACTCCTGAGCTATCACTGAGGCACAGAAAAAGGCTTGAATCAGTCTAGCCTCCTCCCTGGAGCTGAGAATAAGGTTGGATTATCTAGATCCCATGAGACAGAGCTGAAGAGGAAAGCTCCTGGAAGGTATGGGGTCTGGGTATGGAGGGTTTTGTAAAGGAGCAGGGAGAGCTGGCAGAGCAAGGGTCCGGGTTGCAGCTACCCCAGTACACCTCAGAGAGCCAAAATCTGGAATTCTCAAGAGCTCACTGGGCCACTGCAATTGTCTGGAACAGCTGGAAAGCCCCTGACATCTGTCTCAGGGAGCAGCAGCAAAGCCAGCAGCTCTCAGGAACCCCTCTGAGGCTGTCCTGGACCCCAGGTCTGTGTATGCACTAGCCTGCACATAGTGAATTATGACCCTTTCTCCACCTTCCAAACCTCCCTGGTAGGTTCCAGCCCACAGCCCTCCAAGGAAGGACATTCACCATATGTGTTTCTGGCTTATCTGCTGTCAGAAAATAGTGCCAAGGAGACCTCAAAGGGAAGGGGTGGTTCTGTGGAATGACAGACATTCTAGGTCATTCTATCCATCCTTTTGCCAACTCAACACCCACTGCCCCCTTTTAAACTAAACTCTTATGCAAAAACAAAGCACTAAGCTTCTGCCCCTGTGATACAGACTTCTCTCATGCAAGTGTAGACCCCAATTCTCATATGTTGTGTTTCTGCTCCTGGGACATTTTCTTCTGCAGTGTCTCCTTTGGATTCTAATTTAAATGATGATTTACAGGATTAACTACTCTTAACCCTCCTTATGTTAGAGTTGGAATGGAACAGAGGAAATAAAAGTAACTGATTTACCAAGCCCATGAAAAAAAAGCAAACAAAAAAACATACAAAAAAACTGACTGGATGGGACCCACTCACTCTAGGGAGGGTCTACCAGTTCAAATACAAATCTCATTCAGAAACCCTGATAGATACACCCAAAATCTTACTTGACAAAATGTCCAGTACTCTGTAATACAGTCAGGCTGACACACAAAATTAACCATCATGGACACTAATTAGATTTTAATCCTAACATTTAATACATATATCTTATTTTTATAAGAAATTCTGTCAACTGACACAGATCAACTGACATGGATTCACTATTACAAAGACTGTTATCTCTTAATATTACTTTTGACTTGTCATATATCTATCACAAAAATAAGATTTTTCTCATTCTTTATAATAAATCATTGTGGACTGTCACTTAGGTAAAGAAGATCATCTTAGGGATATTTCAAGATACTTTTTTAAAAAAAGATTTTATTTACTTATTTGACAGACAGAGATCACAAATAGGGAGAGAGGCAGGCAGAGAGAGTGGGGAAGCAGGTTCCCTGCTGAGCAGACAGCCCAATGTGGGGCTCAATTCCAGGACTCTATTTCAAAGTACTTTAGGGCACCTGGGTGGCACAGTTGGTTAGGCGACTGCCTTCAGCTCGAGTTGTGATCCTGGAGTCCCAGAATCAAGTCCCGCATCAGGCTCCCAGCTCCACAGAGGGTCTGCTTCTCTCTCTCTGACCTTCTCCTCGCTCATTCTTTCACTGTCTCTCTCTCAAATAAATAAATATTTTTTTTAAATATTCAAAGTACTTTAAATATGGAAAAATATTTTTAAGTTTTTTCATACCTGCATATATTCTGAGAGATTATCTAAAAAGATATTTTACAAATCAGCTTAATAATAGAGCAAAAATCATAGTCTCTTTTACTTGATTTGTGAAAACCTGTTTTCTTTAAAGGAATGAAATCTTAGCTGGGTAAATAAAATAAAATTTTCCATAAAGTGACCTCAGATGCCTAGTTTTTCACTTCATGTTGTAACATCATAGTCAATGTTATTATCCATGGGGACAATTATTGAAATGCTTTCATGTTTTGCCTTTTGACTAAATTAAAGCCAAGTGACTAGTCTTGATATTATTTGTATTTCTTGATTTCCTCCTTTCCCTGTCTACATGGCTATCATACTAGCTGTTCCTGCAACTAACAAAAGAATAAATACTATGGTATACTTTTATTACCTAAAATTGTTTAAAGAGCTATTTGTAGGTGCCTATAAAATCCAATCATGATAAATATATAAAGGATACATGAAGGGGGCACCTGGGTGGCTCAGTTAGTTGAGCACTAGACTCTTGGTTTCCACTCAGGTCATGATCTCACAGTTGTGAAATCAAGCCCCATGTATAAGTTCTGTGCTCAGTGGGGAGTCTGCAGGAAATTTCTCTTTCCCTTTCCCTTTTCCTCTGCCCTTCCTCCTTCTCAGGGGTGTGTGAGCTCTCTCTTGCTCTCTCTCTCTCAAATAAATAAATCTTTTTTTTAAAAGGGCTCAAATTAATACACTTAAAAGAAACAGAGAAGAATACCTTTAAGCTCAGCAGATATTCACAGACAGCATAACAAATGCCAATACCTTCTTCTGTATTAGTACCTCTGCCAAGTTCATCAATTAATATGAGTGATTTGTTATTAGCATTATGTAGAATGTAAGCTATCTGAAAAATATAATTTTAATATTATTCATTGTAACCAAACAGCTGTCACTACCAACTTAAAAAATGAGGAAAAATCCAGTCTCTTAATCACTTCATCTGAAACTTATTTTTATAAAGCTATCCAGCTGAGTAGAAACTAGCACATTGTTTTTCTTTTAAAAAATCTCATGACTAATAATTTCAATAGAACAGCTGATATGTATATAACAGACACATGCACATGTATATGAGACAACAAAGAGTAAATAACCATTATCTAAAATATTAACGTTTTAGATACGGTGAAATAAAACTAAGCAATGAATTAAATGTTTAAATAATGCACAAAGATTGTCATTTTCTTCTCCACAAATGACTAATCAATTGTCATATTATAGTCAAAGCTATTTCTCAAGTTTATTTTAACATCTTGATAGACAATAAAGAAAGAAAAATTGAGGAAAAAGTATCCAAGTCCATTGATTCCTATTTAAACAAATAAATATAAATCCATACTCAACAAAGACCAAGACTTTAATTGACAGAAATGTTCTTTCTCCACTGAAGAGTATTAACTTCTTTCTCAAAAATTACATTACACCCATTATGTACTGACACAAAAGTAAATTTCATGGCTTTTTACCTTTCTAGAGGACTAAGCTTCTTGAGAGCTGAGAGCATTTAAAAATATACCTTGAGGGACGCCTGGGTGGCTCAGTTGGTTAAGCGGCTGCCTTCGGCTCAGGTCATGATCCCAGCGTCCTGGGATCAAGTCCCACATCGGGCTCCTTGCTCGGCAGGGAGCCTGCTTCTCCCTCTGCCTCTGCCTGCCTCTCTGTCTGCCTGTGCTCTGCCTGTGCTCGCTTGCTCTCTCTCTAACTAATAAATAAATAAAATCTTAAAAAAATATATATATATACCTTGAGCACCTAGTACATTGCTATATTCTCCCACAGACTATACTACTAAATAATACATACTAAATAATTATGTAAAAGTCACATATGGTAGCACAAATAATAACTATTCTCCCCCTTTTACAAAAAGTTATCCAACTCTACAGTGATCCATTAATTCCTACCTACTGAAGATAGGCCAAGCTATATTCAATACATTTAGTCCTTCAAGTCTATTTGATATTTGCTCAGATCAGAAAAAGGTGATAACACATACTTTGTTATAGAAAGTGAAGATTCTAAAGGGGCACACAAGAGGATGATTTTTAAAAGCATTCTAACACAGTGATCTATTATTTTAAAATCAAACCTAACAGGAACAATAGATGCAATGCAATGGTCCTGAACAGGTCATTACTTTCTGAAAGTCTTTTATATATCCTATACAAAAACATGAAAGCATGTTTTTTTTGTTGAATAATACTAGCTTTTTCCTTAAAACTGTATTTTTCAATAAAACCATCTCTTCCATTTCCACATAAGAAAGAAATTAGAAGCAATCTTTGACTGCCCTCTTGCTCTTGTAGAGGAACATAAGCACATTCTGCATGTTTTAGTATAAGGATACTTTCTTACGTAATAATTGACCATTAGTGGAGGAATTTAACATATTTTACATAAGGAAAGTTTAGTTGGGTACCTCTTTCATTTCCTTCATGAACGTTGATGAATTTGTTTCAATTTCATCATCAGTACTGATTCTTGTAAAAATCTGTTCAGCAATTCTAAAGGAAGAATATTCTGCTGGAACATATGATCCTGTAAAATATAAGGCCAATGTAAACTGAAATGCTTTATAAAATATAAATACTAATATTTTGTACTTTTCATCAACTTAGATAATTTATTAGCCTTGCTAAGGATTACATAGTGGAAAGATCACTGGATATACAGTCAGACAACATGGTGCCAGCTCTGTCACTTATCATATATCCTTGGGCAGCAATTAGATTCTCCCAGTCTCATCTTTCTCACATATAAATGGAAATACTTGACTTTACTAATGTACAAAGTCATCTGGAAGTTCAAATAAGACCATGTAAATTCAGGTACATTAGAAAGATTTACTTAAACATCACAAAAATGTTAAATAATATAGTTAGATAAAAGCTCAAAATTGGGACACCTGGGTGGCTCAGTTGGTTAAGCAGCTGCCTTGGGCTCAGGTCATGATCCCAGTATCCTGGGATCAAGTCCCGCATCGGGCTCCTTGCTCAGCAGGGAGCCTGCTTCTCCCTCTGCCTCTGCCTGCCACTCTAGCTGCCTGTGCTCGCTCTCTCTGACAAATAAAAAAAAAAAACTCAAAATAGGAAAATTTGAAGGAAATGCTTAAAAAGCTCAAGTTGATAAAACTATTACAGAATGATGTATTAGGAAATATCTATTAGAAATGTGTAGAAATACTCAGAATTAGTATGAAAGCAAAACACTTAATTTTTTTATAAGGTGAATTTTCATCCCTGAGGATTTTTCTGCCTGAGAAGTTATCATACTAAATAATCTAAAATATTCACCTTTTGAAAGCAAATCAATCTGATTAACACAACTATCTCTATTTGGAATGGAACATAAAAGGCATTCTAAAATCATAAAGATAAAAATATACAAATAGTTGAATGGGACAATTATCAATCATAAAGAACAAAATGGTGAAATAATGGGAATAAAGAAACAAACCCCTGATTATTCCAGGATTTAAAACCAAGATAATGATGAAGAGTAGCATCAACATCTAAGGAAATAGCAGGAAAAGAAAGCAAAAGTCAGGATAATGTTAATAAAAATAAAAGTAACAATAATAGCAATAGTAACCTCACAAGCAGCTCTCTTAAATACAACTTTCTCACAGGATTTCTGGAAGGATTAAATAGGAAAATAAATGTGAAAGTATCAAGGAGAGGATATAGCATATATGGTAGATGTTCATACTTTTTCTTTAGTTCATTTGTATTTACTGCCACCAAAAAAGGCCCTCTGAGATTTTTTAAATCTAAAAATTATTATAGAAGCGCCCCCCCCCCCCCGCCCACACACACACACTGATATTTTGCTTCTGGTCTGGCTCTCCTCTAACAATATATCAGCCAGAAAGATCTATGTGAAAGGCAAATACAATCATGTGATTCTCTTACTTAAATTTCAATAGCTCCCTACAGATTTTTGGATAAAGTTTATATCTCTTCAGTGAAGTACCTAAGGCCCTTCATGATCTGGCTCTTGCCCTTGTCTCTGGTTTCAGTCACTGTTCACTCTACAAAGGAATCTGGACTTCTTGTAATTCAGTGGGCACATCACACTGGTTTTTTTGTTTGTTTGTTTTAAACATTTTATTTATTTATTGGACAGACAGAGATCACAAGTAGGCAGAGAGGCAGGCAGAGAGAGAAAGAGGAGGAAGCAGGCTCCCCGCCCAGCAGAGAGTCCTATGCAGGGCTCGATCCCAGGACCCTGAGATCATGACCTGAGCTAAACGCAGAGGATTAACCCACTGAGCCACAAAGGCGTCCCTGTTTGTTTGTTTTTGCTTTAGAATATGTTCTTACCTTTGCCTGGAAAGTCTCCTTCTTTCTCATACCCTTCCCTACATTCATAGTATTTTATATACATTATCACACCTCATCATTTTTTTTTAAAAAATTTCATTTATTTATTTATTTGACAGAGAGAGACACAGCAGGGAGGGAACACAGGCAGGGGGAGTAGGAGAGGGAGAAGCAGGCTTCCCGCTGAGCAGGGAGGCAGATGCAGCCTCGAGGCGGGGCTTGATCCCAGAACCCTGGGATCATGACCTGAGCCAAAGGCAGACACTTAACAACGGAGCCACCCAGGCACCCTATCTCATTGTCTTTACAACAATTCTTAGAATTGGGTACAATTATAATTTTCATTTACAGATAAGAACACCAAGGAAGTTAAGTAATTTGCCTTAGATCACAGAGCTAGTAACAAGACCAACAAGGTCTAGCTCCAAAGCCTATGATCTTAATTTCCATGCCTTTCAAATTCTACTGTTTCCTTTATGATCACATTATATGAGATACTGTATATACTTTTAGGTATTTTAAAGGCTTAAAATGAGTGACAAGAGAAATAGAATAATTTTCTTTGAATATTTGAGGGCTATTATCAAAAGAGATTAGGTTATTTTGTGATGCATAGAAGATAAAAATTAGAACTATTGAGCAGAAGTTATAGAAAGTCAGATTTCAAGTCAGTATAATGAATGCTCTAACAATTGCAGATGTCCAACAATTGCATAGCTTGTTTTTTTTAAAAGGATAGAGCTCCTCATAACTATTAAAATAGAAATAAGATTATTATCACATATGAATCAGTTTCTCTATAAGAGGAGGGAAAGTAGATATCCTTTTCATTCCAGTACAACTATAAACCCAATAAAATAGTTACTCTTCACCCATTCACCTCTGATTTTCTTTCCCAGCAGTAAGGGTAAATCTGCACTGTATCACCAATATTATCATTGTCCTATTCCAGTTACAATTTATTACATTAGGCCAGGGTTTCTCAACCACCACACTACTAACAACTTGGGCTAGATAATCTTTCTTACATATGTCAGGGGGAGGAGTAATGTCTTATGCATTGTAGGATGTTCAGCAATATCTCTGGACTCTATACTTCCCTCAGCGTTAACAACCAAAAATGTCTCCAGACATTGCCAAGTTTGGGGGCCAGGAGTACAGTGGGAGAGGGACCAAAATCACCACTGGTTGAGAACCACTGCATTAGAACAAATCATCTCATTTCTGATTCATATAGATTCATAGATTCATAGAGTTCTCAAGGAAACCTTGTTTTCAGAGCTAAGTTACAACCCTACACCAAGAAATACATGACATTGTGGCGCCAATGACAGCTATTTCAATGTGTACGTATGCACAGTATGCACACATAATGTGTATCAGTGCTGTGCCCGAGTTACTGGTAGCCCTTAAATTAAGTAAAAGATGTTTCTTTCCCCAATGTTATAATTTGGAAAAATCTTAAATGAGTTGTTAAAAGCAGCAGCTTATTCTACTTATTTCACTTTTTCTCACAACAAAGTTTGGTTTTGAATCAGAAATAAAGATATGATTCAGTTTAGTAATAACTGATACAACATTAATAGTTATAGTAAGGTAGTTTTTACTTCTGTTACATCCTACAAAATTTTTAGTACGATGCAATCCAAACTGGATGGAGCTAAATCTACCAAATAGTAGAAGTTATGATCTACATAATAGACACTATTATATTTTTAGGTAAGAAAACCTACTACAAACTAGTTAAGGCACCTGGATCTAAAATACTAGGCATAAAGCATTTTAAATGGGAAACAATTTTAAATTGCTAAGTATGAAGTAAAGCTGTAACTTACCAATCTGGGCCATAATCTGACAAAGGGCAATCTGTTTTAAATATGTGGATTTCCCACTCATATTAGGTCCAGTTATGATCAAAAAATTACTTCCTTCTGTAATATAAGTATTGTTGGCGATAGGTTTTTCCACAGATATTTTTTCAAGAATGGGATGCCATCCCTGTTTGATTGCTAAAGTATCAGTAAATTCTGGCCGAACTAAAACAAAACAAAACAAAACAAAAAGAATGGTTTCGTAAGATTAATATATTTATGTTTAATGGTCTCTGTGGTGTGTTTGTGTGATTTTACTAGGGTCAATTTGGGACAAAGCATTAAGGTACTATTTTATCTTAAATCTCTACCAAAATTCCTCTAGATTGTAACCGACACATTCTAATCACCATCACAACTTTTATTCACTTCCAGGGAACACTAGGATTTAGTTCTTTGTCATTGTCCTGAGCTCCAAAATAGTCTGTGTAACATTTTCAGACTTATATAGATTAAAAAGAGTCAACTAGCCATTGATAATACCTTTTTTTAAAACATTTTATTTATTTATTTGACATAGAGAGAGAGAGAGAGAGAGTAGGCATAAGCAGGGGGAGCAGAAGAGGGAGAAGCAGGCTTCCTTCCAAGCAGGGAGTCCAATATGGGGCTTGATCCCAGGACTCTGGATGAATGACTTGAGCTGAAGGCAGCTGTTTAACTGACTAAGCCACCCAGGCACCCTGATCATACTTTTTTTTTTGAGAGAAAGAGAGAGAGTGTGAGGTGGGGGGGTGGACAGAAGGAGAATCTCAAGCAGACTCCCCACTGATTGTGGAGTCCAACATGGGACTCAATTTTTGACCACAGGATCACGGTCTGAGCTGAAATCAAGAGTGAGATGCTTAACAACTGAACCACCCAGGCATTCTGATATTACTTTTAAAATAACAATTAATTACCAGTATTACAAAATTGCACATTTACTTAATTCCCATCTTGGGCTTATTTTCAAATTTGGCATACTTAGCTTTTCAAGTGATGTATGGATATAAAGTAGAACCAAATGTAAATATAATATTATGTCCAGAAACTTACAGAAATTTTGTCTAAAAAGAATACTCAGATGATAGGCAAAACAGACACAAAATATATTATTAATTTATAGAAATAAATAAAGATCAGGTTTCTAAGAATACCTTCCAAGGTAAAGGGAGTAAGACAGGGCATGGGGACAAGGAAACACTAAAATCCTATATGCTTCTAGAGGAAACACATGGATAAACTCAAAAGCATTCATTATAAGAGAGAGAAGTTGGTTAGAAAATAATTTTTAAACTACTTTCAAAGTATTTTTAACACAAGGAGTTATTATTTATAAGTTTGGAGTTTCAGGATGATCCCTCTCAAATTAAAATGGAGCAACATCAAATATCTTAGTAGCTAAGAAAACTACTAAAAATAGATGATATAAACCCTGATCTTAAGATGCTCACATCTAAGGAGCTAGTTTAGAAAATTTCACTTGGAGATTCATTTCTCTCATCTGCTTCTGTCACACTGCTTCTCAGGAGTCTTCAGATTTGAACTTTATCAATTTGGATCATTGTTATTTCTACCAAGGAGGAAGCTTTTCAGTCTTTCCTATTTGGGGAAATTTTAAAGTTTCTTGCAGTATTTTCTTTCTCATTTGTCAATTTCTCAGTAAACAATTTTCTTACTTTTAAAATAAATTTTAAGAGTAATTTTACTTCTACTTTAAGTCTTAGTCCAAGACCATAGGCAAGAGACTATATTTCAGGTAAAGAATGTAAC
>ML103685.1:12888-27732 GCA_003697995.1 Taxidea taxus jeffersonii | reverse complement strand
CCCCCCCCCCCACCGCTCCCTCTCTCTCAAATAAATAAATCTTTAAGATCCAGGGGATTTACAAGAGATCCCTCGCTGGCCAGGCATCATTAGGTAGAAGCATTATTTGCAGATTCAAGGTGGGCATGTTCCCCACAAAGGGAACAAGATGGGTCCAGTGGGAGCACAGACCTTGGCAACCAAGATGGAGGGGTGAAATTCTGTAACTAGGCTAGTGTATAAATAACTTTTCTGCTAAACCCTGTTCTATCCATACTTTGTCTGAGTAAGTCCTATTTGTTCTTCAGGGTCTAGCTTAAAGCCCTCTGGCTAAGAGACATCTCTTCCCATCCCCTAGAAGAGTGCACACTTGGCCCAAATGTGGAACACACCCCAAATGGGCAGCAGCTGCAGGCCTCAGAGACGACTCCCTCTGGCAGGGAGCTGTGAGCTGTGCCCCACCACTGATGACACTCCAAATGTACCGAATGGGAATTTGTCTTTCTGTTGAATCATTCCTTTCAAACGGATCCCCAGATGTGGCAACCCCAAGTTAAAGAGGAGTATGCACAAATATCCGTCCTTGTACACACAGCCAAGACGCCCTACGCAGGGACAGCCCACTGAGTGTTAGTATTGGTGCCTGCTCCTTCCCCTTCCTCCAGTCAACCCCACACGCGGAGCACCAGGCCTCCCCCTCCCCGCACACAGAACTCCAGGCGGTTCACGTGGCTAGCACAGGCAGGACGTGAAGGCGGACACTGATGCCCCCACAGGACGTGAAGGCGGACACTGATGCCCCCACTTGCAGATACATGACATACCAGGAGAGTTCAAATCAAGGAAGATGAGATTTGTGGCATCTGCATATTGTGCAAAAGGCAAAAATAATCATTTCAAAAAGGAAGGAAAGCCCAACACAGGCCAGGCTGCGGATGAATCCTAAAGATCTCGCCCTAAGTGACATGAGCCGGTCAGAAAAAGGCAAGCACTGGATGCTTCCATGTCTCCGAGACACCGAGAGCTGTCAAGTTCCCAGAAGCAGAAAGAAGAAGGGTAGTTTGCCAGGAGCTATGGGGAGGGGAAAAGGGGGATTGGTGGCCTAAGGGGTGCAAGGCTTCATCTGTGAAATAGAATTCTGGAGGCTGCACAACAATGGGAATAGACTTAACACTAATGAACTATACAATCAGAAATAGTTACAATGGTAAACTTTGTTATGTGAGATTTTGGTTTGTCTGTTTTGTTTTGTTCACCACAATTGGAATAAAAAAATTTTTAAACGTCACTCCGTCGCACAAATCACCTGCAGCGATGTCGCTGTCTGCACTGCCCTCTGCTGGTCAGTGAAGCTGCTGCAGGGAGGAGCCCTTCTGCCTTCTAGGATAGAATCAAATACCCCGTTCCATGAGCCTTTTATTTTATGGTCACTCGTGGCTTTTAAAAGGGGCAGAAAGTATGCTCGTGGGATAAAAACAAAGTCAAAATCCTGATCCATAAACCAAGGAGGTCGAAAGCCACCCCAACCTTCATGTCTTCCCTTCATACTTGTCCCTGTGACCATACCTCCATATCCCCTCAACAGTTATCCCAGCCTCTGCAAGATAATCCATATGACTTTAAAGAATAAAACTTATTTAGAGGTTTAATCCAGAATCCCCAACAGCTTGATCTCAGGGTGAGAAAGGCCTTAAGACCCTCATCTGGAATTTAGGCTCCCTGGACCAGCCCTGACATGAACTATATATAGCTCAGCAGACTAAGAGTCTCCCAGAACCCTCAGTCTTAGTAATCTTGGTTCAGTTCGTCTTCGTTTCTCTCCTTCCCCTTCACCTTCACCGACGATCTACAGAAAGTTCAAGGAGATTAAGTTCAAGGTTACAGAGCCATGAGGGCAAAGCTGTACCCCAAAACCAGTTCAACCAAATTCTTCCTATTTATTTCATTTCTCATGGTTGTCTCTTCCCTTCTCTCAAGCAGCATGAATTCCTTGTCCTTATTCATTTTTTGTTTCAATTCGATTAAAATATGGTGTATTGTATTCGTTTCAGCAGAGTTCAGTGATTCATCAAGTGCATGACTCCGAGTGCTCATCACATCACGTGCCCTTTGTCTGTCACCCATTTACCCCCTTCCCCACCCCACGCCCCTCCAGTAACCATTAGTTTGTTTTCTATAGTTAAGAGTCTCTTATGGTTTGTCTCCCTCTCTGATTTAGCTTCATTTTAGTTTTCCCTCTCTTCCCCTAGGATCCTCTGTTTTGTTTCTTAAATTCCATATATAAGTGAAATCATGTAGCAATCTTTCTCTGACTGACTCACTTTACTTAGCATACCACTCTCTGGTTCCAGTCCCCTCTCTGCAAATAGTAAGGTTTTCATTTTTGATGGCTGAAGATGTTTTGTTACCAGCCCTGGGCAGCATTTGCTGAGGCCTGGGGACTAGGGGTTCAAACGGTGCCCTGCACTCACATCCCCTAATTGTTCAGAGGCAGCGTAAGGAACATACGGGCAGGACAGCCTTGAGTTAGATGCCAAGGCTCTGTGACCTCGGATAAGAAGTGTGACTTCCTGCAAAATAGGAGCAGATAGGACTTTCTTCGCTATTAACTTGAAAAAAATTACAATAAAAGTTTGTTATGGAAAACTAAAAGAGTAAAGAGGTTCTTTATGGTGTAAATCCCAACCTTGAACAAGTCACTTAGCCCGCCTTACTAAAGGGACACTTTATTCTGTGCCGGGCACTCTGCTGGGCATTTTACACTAACAGCTCAAGCCTGAAGAAGTTTGCATTGTTCTCAACGTACAACAGATGAAAGAAGTGGGACTCTGAGAAGAAAGCCACAATGTGGGAGGCCTCGGCTGATGAAACGGCTAAGGCCCCTGTTCCAGCTCATATCAGGACATCAAGGCCAACACCCATCCCTCTGGATGGTGCCCCCTCTCCCACACGTGCTGGGGAGAAAAGACTTGCTCCAAGCATGCTGCAGAAACCAGATCTACCCGGGAGGGATCCCCCTGGGTTAAGAGATCCCAAATCCAGACGCTGACACTGCTTAGGAAGGACAGGCACAGATCTGAGGATGGAAACTGCATTCATCGAATGCCAAATTCATTCATTTGAATGATTCAAATGCTCGTTCCATCGAACACCTAACTGTGACCCTGGTACTTCACCTGACTTCCCTGGGCCTCAGATTCCTAAGATGTAAAAGGCAACTGGTGAGAGGTTAAAATAGAATTATACAGCACCTCGCCCAGAGTCACACCAGGCGGAGCTGCGGATCTCAGGAACAGGGGACCCCTGCAGAGCTCCAAGCTGGGAAAGGAGGATGACAGTTCTTGGACCCTGGGCTGTCGATGGGTAGCTAAGCCTCCTTCAGAAGCTCAGCCTGCTCACACGCCTGGGCTCTGGAGCAGGGACACAGTCACCTTAGAGCTACTTGGAGCCTGCCCCAGCCAGGAGGAGGCTCCTTTCTGCAATAGCTGCTGAAGGCCCACGAGGAAACTGGCCTGCAGTAAATGTGACCTCCCAGCTACAGTGTCTCACTCACAAGCTGCCTGGTCAAGGGGGTAAGACCCAGTTTTCCAGGCTGAGCCCCTGGGTCACTTCCTCATTCAGTGCAATAGCATTAGCTGGGCCCTACCCACGTCCTGGGGCCAGGAGCCAGAGAGACTAACACACTAGGGGCTCAGTAGATGAGATGTGATTTTCTTCACAGAGCTCAACTGGGAGGGCCTTCTCCGCCTGCTCTTCACCTGCCTAGTCCTGTCCCTGGCCCAGCGCAATCACTCCCCTTGGTGCTTCTGATCACAGCCATGCTTGTTGTTCTTTCCCCTGAAGACTTCATGGGGACAGCCTGGGAGGGGACTACTTGTTGGCAGGGGACCTAAGCCTTGCCAAGTCACTGCCCTGTGATTGGACATATTTCCACAGCAGGCAGCCAAGGTGAGGCTCTCCTCCAGCCTCTGCCCCGTGCTCATCGGCCCGAGGGAGCAGGCCCTGGCCGTGGGGGGACCGGCGCGGGGGTGCTCTGTAGGGGTGAGGGGCAGTGCTATAGCCTGCGCAGCGTGGAGCTGGGGCTGCGGCGCGACCGCTGGCTCTGCCCCACCCCCGAAGCAGGGACAGCCGCACCCCAGACCACGTGCACGTGGCGGGAGGGCGAAGGGAGACCCGCGCCGAGCTCACCGCGCACTGGCTCGGCTGCACCCACACCCGGGCGGCCTCCATCCGCGTCCCGCTCTCCCTCCTCCCGGGGCTCCGTGTTGCGCTCTCCGGCCGCTGCCGGGACGTCGAGGTATACCGCCTGGAGTCCCAGCTGGGTCCGCCACTGCCCGAGCCCGGCGCCCCAGAGCTGCCGACCCCGCGAGCGCAGGAGACCGGGCGGGGGGCGGCGCGGCCGAGGTTCCGCGCGCGCGAACTCACCCGCGAGCACCGGGTGAGGCGAGCGCGGCCGCCGGCGGGCGCCCGGGAACAGCGACGTCACGTGCGCCGCCTCCGCGCGTTTCCCGCGCGGGCCCGGCAGGCGTCACCCCGCCCGAGTGCGCCGCGCCCGCCGTCCAGCCCAGGCAGCGGCAACGGGGCTCGCGCCGGCGGCCGCAGCGCGGACAGACATCTGCGGGGCGTCTTCCCGGAGGGCGAGGCCGCGGGCTGGCAGGACGCATCCCGAGCCCGCTCTTGCCCGGCCCGCTCCCGCGCGCCCCGCCGCGAGCAGCACGGTGCGCGGTGCGCCTCGGAGGCCTCCCTGCCCGCCCCCGTGGGCGTCCTCTTCGGGGGCCCCCAGCGTCCGCAGCCCTAGCCGGCTCACCTGGGCGGAGGCCTGCCCCGCTGCTTCACCGCGGGCGCGCCTCCAGGTGTGTGTCGGCAGTGACGCAGAGCTGCGTGCAGCCCAGGCCGTCCCCGTTGGGGGTGTCTTCACCTGCCAGGTGGAACACCCCTTGGTGGGCCTTGTGAAGGACCGGAGAGCCCTGGGCCCCTGTCAGGACAGCCCCACGGACCACCCCATGAAGTGCCCCTCAGGGTACAACGAACTCCTGGGTGGCCTCAGCGATGGCTGCCAAAGCCTCTCCTGCCTCAGGGCTGGGCCACTCTTGGACCAGCAGCAGACAGCTAGCTGAGCGGATGCCCCCATGTCTCCCACCCCCCACCCCCTTGATTAACGGCAACAGCACCCACAGGCTCCCTGTCCTGGTTGAGTCCCGTGCTCAGCAATCAGGGTGAGGCTGTAGCACTGGTGACAGGCCAGCATCCATGACCTGCCGGCCCTCCCAGTGTCCCTCCCGGCCAGGCTGCCTCGCGGCCCGGAACGTGGGCCATTGCTGGCACCTGGGTGGGCACCACTGTGGCTGCGGTGGCTCTTGCTCCGGGCAGAAGCTCTGGCTGCAGTTGCTACAAGAAAGGTGCTACAGGGGACTATAGGGAGGCATCCTGACAGGAACAGAGGGCCTGCGGGGCCACCCAAGCGACTGAGGAGCCCAACTCCGTCGGAATGCACAGATAATGACAAGAATCCTGTCCAAACTTCAAAACAAAACAAAACAAAACAAAAAACAGGTCTGCTGCATCCTTACTAATTAAGGCTTTAGCCTACTGTCTTCTACAACCTAGATAAAAAGTCAGATACCCAAATACAGAATTGGCTGCACTTTGGGAAGGCACCATTGTAGAACTAGACTGTTTCCTGGGACCCTCCTCTAAATCACTTAACACTCAAGGCCTGCCAGTCCCTTGCCCTGACACCCTCTGGCTGAGAAGCCCCACCCTCTCCACTTTCCGGGTGGCAGGTTGCTCTCACTCCCTCTTTGCAAGGAGCCAATAAGCCCGGCTCTGTCCCAATACAAGTGTATTCCTGGTAGTCTTTGGTAGGAAGGAATCAAAAGGGCCACTGTTTGGGAGGGATGTTCCATGAAGCTTAGTTTGGAAAACTTACCTGTGTCCCCAGAATCTCCCTCACTCCCAACCACCCCTATCAGAGAGCCTTTCCTGTGCAGGTGCTGTTGAGCGTGGATATGCCAGAGTGCATTCCCGTTCCCTAACCCAAGACACCAGTCTCTTGGGAGCCAGCTGAGCAGTGTTCTTGAGACGCAGGCTACGTCACAGTTTAACCCGAGTGGGTCTCTGTCACAGGAGCAAACTGAGGGTGTCCATTAAGCCATAAACTTTAGGACCACAGGGCATGCAGAACCTAGTTCAGATGGCCCCTCGGGGCGTGAATTTTTAGAGCCAATTCTGAAGGCACAAGGAGAGACTCCAGGGGCTGGTAGTCAGGAAGCATGACTTCAGAGGGTTGACAAGACCCCCAACTTGGGTTTCACTTCTTGGTACTTCAAGAGCTCAAGCTCCAAATGGGAAGATAGCTGGATACTGATGATGTAGTATTGGTGCCAGCTCCAAATCCTGAGAGGAAGAGGCAGCTGAAATCCAAGTGACACTGGGTTATCTGAGATCAGCTCTCGTGCTCGTCTGATGTATGCCGTCAGCTAAGGACTGACTGTTGCCTCTCCTGTGCTCTCTCCAGACTTGTGGTCACTACCATTTATAGAGACTTTCTCTATGTGAGAAGTACCTTTCTAAAAGCATCTCACTTCATCTTCACAAACCCTAAGTTCGGTAAGTAATTCTCATATGAGGAGATTGGGGCTCAGAGAGGTTAAGTGACTTGCCCAAAGTCACATGCCTCCAGTACTATGAATACTAATGCCTGGTACCTACTGAGTTTTAGCCTTTGCCCTTTGGAAAAGTTGGTTTATTGATTGATTTGTAAGTAAGTAGGCCCCATGCCTAGAGTGGAGCCCAATATGGGGCTCAAACTTATGACCCTAAGACCAAGACCTGAGCTGAGATCAAGAGCTCGACACTTAACCGACTGAGCCACCCAGGTGCCCCAATGTTGTTTCATTTAATTCCTTGTAAAATGATTTTTATGAGGCACTGGGAATATCCCTATTTTACCAGAGAGGAAACTGAGGTTCAGAGAAGCAGGAAACTGCAGCTGAGCATCGCAGAAAATCTATAGCTTTGACCCGAGTCAAATATCGGCCTCTAATAATTCCTTGCGCTTCAGTTTGGTCCTCCATAAAATGGAGGTAGCATGTTAAATTCTTAGGTTACTTGAAAAGACTAAATGAGCTAATAGATACAAAGCATCTTGGAACAGCCTAGACTTTAAAAACTCAAATCTTAATTTTCTAAATTTAAATTTAAATCTATGAGGTCTGATTTGCCACTGCTTTAAGAGTAGGATTCCAGAGTCAGATCAGACAGACCCGAGCTCACGTCCCCTTCCCAGCACACCTGCTTGTTTACAGGGGCAAATCATCTCACCTCTCTGAGAGCTAATCTCATCTATAAAATGGAGATAATCATGAGACTGATGTCATAAACTGTTACAAGGATTAAGCTAGATAATACAAGTAAATCTCTTAGTACAGTGCCTGGCATGCCACCCTGAGTTGTCACAACATGCAGATAATTTTTTTTTTTTAAGATTTTATTTACTTGAGAGAGAGCATGGTGCGGAGGGGCAGAGGGAGAAGCAGACTCCCCAGTGAGCAGGGCACCCGATGCAGAGCTCAGTCCCAGGACCCTGGGATTATGACCTGAGCTGAAGTCAGATGTTTAACCGACTGAGCGACCCAGGCGCCCCACAATGTGCCGATAATTCTGTTATTGATGTGCAGAGGTGAGCAGCAGTGCTCTGGACACACAAAGGTGTATCATTAAGACTCACAGTTGAGTGGGTCAGACACCCACAAAATAGAAATTCTCATTGTGGAAATGTCGTAGAGCTTCCAACAAAACATGATGAGAAAGTGAACGAGGGACACAAATTCTAAGCGGGAAGGCAAAGCTTCCTGGATGGGACGGGTCTCTTGGGCTCAAGCAGACACATTTTCAAATGTGTTCAGTTCTGCTGGCCTCAGAGGATTCTTTCAACAGATTCTTTCCTTCCTGATGGTCTCAGTTCTCCCGTGACAACACATTTCTGTTTGCCTATTCTTCCCCTACCTCACACACTCCTTCAGTCTTCCGGGAAGAATCCTTTCTTACTCCTCTCAATCTCTTTAGCAGTATGTCACTGAGAGTTTGTCATGTGGCCTGAGTTCTTGACCCACGGTGACTAGGAGCTCTTTGGATGGGGGGGAGGGGTAGCATGCTCACTGTAGTTAACTTCCGGAGCTCAACATCAGGCAGAACTCCTAGTGGGTACAAGCTCGCTGAATGACAGACCAGAAGGTGACCTACTTCTCTTAGATTATTCAACGTATGATTTCATTGATAAACCAATGTTAAGCCCCATTTTGCCCATTGGAAGTGCTTGAATAAATACAAACGTGAATACAACTGAAGTTTTCACTGTCTCAAAGTATTCTAGGCAGGTAGGCAAAAGTAAATAAAGAAAAGGAATGGGCAAAGGGGAGGTGGCAGCATGTGAAACCATCTAGCATCCTGCCCCTTTGAGGACTTTGGGTAATGGTGGAGGGGCTGCTATAGTCCTACCCCAGCCACTGATAGAATGGAGACTGCCAGGCTACTGTCAACAAGTTGTCCCTTGGACACTATGCAATGTTGCCTCCTGGAGCAGCCTTGGACAACGGGGTTGTCGCTCTCTTATGGACACTGCCGGTCACATAAAATAAGGAGGTCTGTGTCCTTGTTTTGACTTCTGGAAAGCTTAGAACCAAATTTTGGCCCTTTCTGTAAATTTTGTTGCTAAGTTCAATCTTAGTTCCAACCTGGCTATAATGTAAACCTTCTTGGGAGATGCCAATTTGCCCAGTTTGGGAGGTGGAGAGTAGGGCGATCTCCTGATATGACTTATATTGAGCTTTAGACGACAACTAAAGCTCTGGTGACCCTCAGAATCGCAGGGGGCTCTCCACTTGGATTTGGACAAGGGAACCCTTGCAGTTCCCTATAAAACTAAGGCAGAAGAACTGACGTGAACCCTGATGATTTTTCCTTATCTTTCCTTCCTTCTGGTCTTGGTCTTGTTTAGGCTAACTTTAAGAGGGTCACTGATATAAAAACCTTGAATGGTCCCTCACTGCCTGTGGAATGAAGCTAAATTCCTTAGCACGATGTTCAAGGACCCTGTGGTGGAGCCCTTACCTTTCTCTCCAGCTTCATTCCTTGGTACTCGGCACCCCACTCCTTCTTCCATGATTGCTATGCTCCACAGTCAACTCAACGTACTAAAAAAACAGACTTGTGCTCTCCTATGCCACCCACAATAACTGCTGCCCCTTCCATGTTTCCTGTCTAATTTGTTCACTCTCCTCCTCATTGGGACCGGGTACTCTTTGCTTCTTAGACTCTTCCTAAAGCTCAATGTCCTTCTCCCCAGCTTCCCATGCTAACTCCTCTGCCATGATTATCAGAGGTGTCCCTTTTTCTCCAACCCCTGTCACTTAAAAAAAAAAAAAAAGATTTTATTTATTTGGGGGGGGGGGGAGAGAAAGAGAGTTTGAGAGGGGAGAGGTCAGAGGGAGAAGCAGACTCCCTGCTGAACAGGGAGCCTGATGTGGTACTTGATCCCAGGACTCCAGGATCATAACCTGAGCCAAAGGCAGTTGCTCAACCAACTGAGCCACCCAGGTGCCCCTCCCCTGTCACTTTTAATTCAGGTGCTCCATCATCTGGATTTTTTGAGTCCACTCTTGCCCCCGTAAACCCACAGGGGCTTGAACACTCATTTAAAAAATGTTAGTCTTATTATGTCACTTTCCTGCTTAAAAATTTCCAACGATTTCTCTTTGCAGTGTTGGTACCCTTTAGCCAGACTCCTGGGACAACATCCAGAATCAAAGTTGGGTTTATTGGCTTGTTGCAGTGAGGGGGACAGCAGCATATCATGGGGGACATTGGGGCACCTCAATAAGGAAGTGTCCTCTGGGATTCATTATAGGTTTGGGACTTGGGTTAGTTTGGGGAAGGTTACTGTGAAGTACAGTTTTGCTCTGAACTGTGTGCTGTTGGAAAAGAGGAGCAATTCTATGAATGGGCTCATTTTTATCTAGAAGGAGCACATTTTGGGGTGGCCTGCCCTGAACCCCATCAGCACCTACCTCATAGAGTTGGAAATATTAACCACACATTGGCTGCTGTCAGGGTTGGTTGTACGCTTGTTGTCTGTGTTCAGCAGTTAAAACAAAATCCAGATCCCTGTCCACACATACTCTTACTGCCCATGAGCGAGAAAACACGCAGGCCGTGACGTGCAGCCTTGATCCGACATTCGAGGCTCAATTGCTCTAGCATTATGAGCTGGTCTGAGGCTCACGGCCCATAAGCCTAACCAATTTAAATAATCTCATAGAACTATCCTGAGATAGTTCTGAGACCACGATAAGTCAAACAAAACAGGGCCACTTCCTAATTTTGTCTAATCACAGACAAGAGTAAGGTCCCTGTGGTGCCCCCCAAATCCCCAATCATAGAATTGCCCTCACTCTCTGACAGCATCCAAGCTGAGGTGAACTTGGCCTTCCCAGGCCCTCCCCTGAGTCACCCAGTGGAAGCCTCATTCTACATTAAGTTCTAACACTCTCTTACTGAGATACCTTAGTTTCCCATGGTGCTCGTTCTTGCTCGCTGCAACAAGCAATAAATCCACCTGTTTAGCCACAGATGCATTTCTCCTGGTCTTTGGCAGAGGGCCTTGGCCCTGGCATCATTCCCCTGCCCCTCCTGGTTTCAGCTGCGTTGGCCTCCTTTCAGTTCCAAGAGAATGGGAAGCTCGGCCCTGCCTCTGGGCTTTGCACTCACTAGTTCTCTGTGCTCATGGTACCTACTCTCAGGTCGTTTGGGGGCTGAGTCCCCATCCTTCAGATTTCTGGGGGAGGAAATAACCACTTGAGAAAGCCCATCATACCCTCATCTCTTAGTAATTTTATAATCACACCTTTTTGATTGCTTACATAATTCTTATCTCTCTCTAAATTATTATTATGTGTTGCCTGTCTTCCCCCACCGGAACTCAAATATTAAAAGATCGGGGATTATGTCGTGTTCACCTCTGTATCCCAGTGCCTCTAACATTCCCATGAACAGCTGAAACATCCTACCTTGAGAACAGCAGCATCTTCCTAATATACAGCTCTTACAGAACCATCTGAATTGGTTTTCTAAAACAGAGAGAGCATCTGCTGAAGGTGTCAGCACCTCCTCCCACCTATGGCTCTTGGAGAACCCTGCGCTCGGTCCATGCCCAAGCCTCCCAGCTTCCAGGCATTGACTAGTACGGCTCCCTCTCTCCAAAATGTTCTTGCCCACTTCTCGTTTCCCCCCACCCCCAGGCCAAAACCCTAGCTCCCAAAGTGCCAGTTTGCAGTTCTCTCCATTCCTTCCTCCCCTTCTTGGGGCTCCCGTAGCTCTTCTTTCACACTCCTGGCGCGACCAGCTGCACCCCTGACTTCTGTCCCCATTGGCTGTATACCTGTTGTCTTTCTCAGCGCCATCCCCGCCTCCAGTGTTTGCAGGGCGGGGGACCACCTGCTGTCTGTGCCACTTTCTTCAGTTGTACAGTAAGAATTCTTTGTACTGCAGGGGAAGAAAACTTCTTTCTTCCTCTCTAGGTTCAATTGGCTGGTCTAATAATTAAATTGACAGAAGACAGATTAAGAGGAGAAAAACACATTTCGTTTCATACATATGCATAGGAAAATACGAGACTCAGAGAAGTGACCAGAGCAGGCAGCTTTTACACCTTTTAGACAAACACATCTGTGAGGAATTGACAAGAGCAAGGGGTCTGGGCGTGGAGTAATAAATGAGCGAAGAAGTAACAAGGTTTGTTTAAACAGCCTTCTCAGCCCTCAGTTCTCTCTCTGGTGGATGAGGTCCCGCCCCTGGCACAGGGAGGGCAATTTCCCATGGAGATGTATTTCTTGCTTTCAGGGGACAAAGTGGGGAGGCAGAGCATCCTTTCTGCACAGGCTGTTTTAAGTAACTTATCAATATGCCAAAGCAGGACATTTTGGGGTGGTCTACTCTGAACCCAGTCAGTACCTACCTCATATTTGTTGTGAGGAATAAAAGAGTTAATGCATATAAAGCACTTAGGACAATGCTTGGCACAGTGTAAAAGGAACACTGATTAAATGTTTGATACTATGATTAACATTCTTTTCTGTATCTTTATTACTGGCCCAAAGCGAGCATCAATACGTACAATACGTACAGTTGTTGAATCTGGTTGGAGCAGGGCAGGAAACGGTTCAAAGCCTGAGCTTTGGAGCTTAGTACCGGGTTGGCCTTTTCTTTTTTTTAGTGGTGTACTAGGTTCTCTGTGTAATCTCCAACTCTCCCTCCACCCCAAGATTTGAGGGTAAGAGCCAAGGGTAAGAGAAAGCAGTCCTAAACGTTTACCTACTGGTAGGGTATAGGACTGGTCTGACCTAAAGATAGACACCTGCCTCAGAAACGTGTTTTTAAAAAGCTTCCCTGGATCCCTCACTCAAAAGACACTTATCCTGGAAGGAACAGCATATTTCACCATTACCTTGGATGGGGTCCTATTTTTCCCCTATCTGGGGAGGGGTGGCATTATAGGACCACGAGATGATAGTAGAGTGGCGGCTGGGGTGGCCAGAGAAGTCTGGGTTATGAGTTGTTCCTACACTTTCCGAGGGCTTGTTAGAGGGTCGCGGGAAAGTGCTGGATGCGAGGGAATGCAAAGGATGCAGAACCACCACGTGTCTCCCAGGATGAGGCTGGTCTAACGGAGAAGCGGGAAGACTAAGTGGTGGTGCTAATTCTTCTACTTTTTAGCCAGTGCAGATTCCCACCGCTCTCTAGCCCTGGAGGGTGGGGATACATGGTAAGGGGACTAAGTCTAAATGTGTGCTTTCACACACCCTGGGCAGTGTCTGCGGGGGGCTCCTTGTCTGCCCCGCATTCTGTGAATGGCACCTTATGGGTGTAGACGACAGCCAGTCTCAGGAGGTGCCGGATTCCTGGCAGCTGCTGGGTTGGTCTCTAGTGGCCAAAGGCTCACAGGCACAACAGGGTGGCGTCTAGGCTGTGACCAGATGGGCTCCTGGGGAGCAACTGGTATTTCTCTGAGACATGAGATACTCTGAGATACTTTATCTGAGATGAGAGCTCTCTCCTCAGCTGAAGGCCTTACACGAATCCAAGCTGTTTGAGCCATTGTACACTCGGTTTGTATGCCATTCACAAGTACTTTCAGATACTCACTTGTCTAAACCATTGATGAACCTGTGAAGTTGTCATTTCTGTTTCATAAATGAGGAAGCTCAGAAGAGGTGACTTGTCTCAGAGTTTGGAAGCTTACCAGGTTTGTCACGGACCAGGACTTGGCACAAGTCCATATTGGCTTTATCCAAGGAAAATGAATTACAGAGATGGAGAACATATTTCAACATAAAATGACCTCTATTGCTAGGAGGCCCACAGCAGTGGGTGTAGTGAGTTTTGGAGCCAGAACTAGAACTCCAAACCTGTCAGGTACTAGGGCAGGGACTTGGGCAGGTAGAGGCTCATTCTCACTTCCCTCATTTGTGAGATGGTATTTCAGAGGATAAATGACACTACCTAAGTAAACAGTATTCATGCCTTGAACATGTGGATAAACACACAGCATCTCTTGGTAATTATCTTTCCTAGCTTCGTTTCTACCTTCAAACTAGACTAGAAATGGGCTAATTGGGGTTTTCCTCTGCCCTTCAAAAGTTTGCTTTGGGTTCAAATACTTGAAATTAAACCACAGGAAAGGAAATCTGCCTCACCTGCAGGCCAGCTGATAGGTAGGGGGCAATCTACCTTTTCTAGGCTGGCTGGCCTTGGGAGATTTTCCCAGTGGCCTGGCACCATGGTGATTTACCCAGCACGCTTGACTGAGCATGGCCCTGGCTGGAAGGATTATATTTCATCCAACGTTGAAATCACTTGAAATTCCTCTTGCTCATCCAAAGATACAGAAATAAAAGAAGCAACTCATGGTCCCGCTGAGGCGAGATCTTTATTGTTAGCCGTTCTTGCATCTTTTATATTCTATCTGCCAAAACTAGACGGCTCCAAGCAATTTAAGAATCACACGCACATGGATGCTACTGTATACCTCATACATTTCACCAAAAGATCAAATTATATTTTTAGTCTTTATCTATAGACTTTAGAGCTCTATAGAAGCTTTTGAGTGGAAAGATGACATTTTTATCACTTTCACTTTTTCAATGTACCAACATTCAGAGGGTTCATTCTTGGGTGGGACGAGGCAGGAGGCCAAACCATCCTTTGTAAGTGCCCTGGTCTAAAAACTGTCTAGAGACTAACCCACATGTACACACCGTAAGTCAATTGAAGTGATAGCCAAACTCTTCCCCCCCTTCTTCCTCTTCATGGTTTTCTCATTGTGGTGAAAGCCCCTTCACTTCCTGCATTTCTATTTTACTCCTTAGTATTAGTATAGAGGTGCTCAGCTACTTGAGGAGCTGAGGATTCACGAAGTCATTCTAAACCACTTCTGAGATAGGTCTCCTTGAAATATTTACTTGTCCTCTGTTTGACCACTGGTCACCAGAATGAGTCATCCATTGGGCTTTAATCCACAGCAGGCTGGAATGACAGCAATACCAAGGCTATGACTTTGTTAACACTCTCACTTCCCTCAAACCTGATTATTTCAAAGCTATTTTTATTTGGTGATTGCCTCTAAGTTTGTGTCAATTTGCAAGTTTTTTCCAAATCACCTTCTTAAATCAATGTAAAAAGAGCTTATCTTCTCTCATATATGCAATTCCTTAACAGATTCAGGAAAACAAAATCTCTCTCCCACAGATGCCTTCTACAGGCTGTGGGGTAAAAGGAATACTCTTTACAAAATATAAGTTGGGGTTAAAA
>ML103684.1:10931-29562 GCA_003697995.1 Taxidea taxus jeffersonii | reverse complement strand
GAAACACCAGGAATTCCAAGAAAAGTGAATACTAAGAAGGTCCTGGGCATTAGAGTAAAACAGTGGAATACCTGGAATTCTATATTTGGAAAAAATACTCATCAAATTGAAGGGAATGTAAAATTATTTTTTGACAAACAAAAACAGAGAATTTGTTACCAGCATACCCACACCAAAAATATACTCATCAGAATTCTTCAGGTACAAAGAAAATTATCCCATATGAAATTTGAGATAGAATGAAGATCAACTTATAATAACAGACACAAGATGAGAAAAATAGTCCAATGGAAAAAAACCAGAAAGTCCAGGAATAGAATAGAAATCAACACACACACACACACACACACACACAAAAAAAAAAAACAAAACCAAAAACAACAAACGAAAAACAAAACACAAAACAAAATACAAACACACACACACAAAATAACACACACAAAAACACACATATAGGGGGTGCCTGGGTGGCTCAGTGGGTTGGGCCTCTGCCTTCAGTTTAAGTCATGATCTCAGGGTCCTGGGATCAAGCCCCAAATCAAGCCTCTGCTCAGCAGGGAGCCTGCTTCCCCCTCTCCATCTGCCTGCCTTTCTGCCTACTTGTGATCTCTCTCTCCCTTTCAAATAAATAAATAAAATCTTAAACACACATACACACACACACACACACACACACGAAATAAAAAACAGACCTACATATATACATTCATTTTATTGATGACAAAAATGCCTGTTACTGGTTGAATTGTGTCCCCCTCCAAAATATCTATTGAAGTCCTAACTCCTGGTACCTCAGAAAGTGAATTGATTTGGGAAGGGAGAGGTTGCAGATGTAATTAGTTAACAGAAGATCTTACAGGAGTAAGGTAGACCCTTAATCCTGTATTACCACTGTCTGTATAAGAAGAGGGACATCTGAGCCCAGACATAGGACACAGTGGGAGAAAACTTTGTGCTAAGGATGCAGAGAGTGAAGGGCCACAGCTGTAAGCTAAGAAATGCCCAATATATTGCCCGCAAACCACCGGAAGCTAGAAAGAGGCAAGGAAGGATTCTCTACAGCTTTCAGAGCCAACATGTCCTGCTGACAACTTGATTTTGGACTTCCAGCCTCCCGAACTGTGAGAAATAAATCTCTGTTGTTATAAGCCACACAGTTATGATATTTTGTTAGTTCCTTAGGAAACTCATACAATACCACTGCCATGAAATGGGAATAATGATCTTTTAACAAATGGTCCTGGAAAAATTAAATATCCACTTTAAAAAAATGTATCTTAATATTACACTAAGAAGGATATACATTTTATTAAAGAGAATAAAGTATATCTTGATATTTTGTGGATAAAAATATTCAAATACCAATAAACATGAAAAAGTACTTAATGTCATTAATTTTTAGAAGAATGCAAACTAAATTGCCATGAAATTCTACTGTATATCCTCCAGGTTGGCCATAATGCAAAATAAACCTGACAATACCACATGTGGATGGGGATGAGGGGGATCTGGAACTTTCGTACAAGGTTAGTTGAATTATAATTGGCACATATACCAAAGCAGAACAAACACATCCATTGATCCACAAATTCCATTCCCCACAGAAAAGTAAAATATATCTATCAAAGACATATATAACAATGTGTATAATACAAGTGTAGTGATCTGCAGGGGCACCTGCACCCAAAGGTTCATAGCAGCAATGTCTACAATAGCTAGACTGTGGAAAGACCTGAGATGCTCTTCCACAGATGAATGGATCAAGAAGATGTGGTTCAGGGGCGCCTGGGTGGCTCAGTGGGTTAAAGCCTCTGCCTTTGGCTCAGGTCAAGATCTCAGGGTCCTGGGATCGAGCCTCGCATCAGGCTCTCTGCTCAGCAGGGAGTCTGCTTCCCTTCCTCTCTCTCTGCCTGCCTCTCTGCCTACCTGTGATCTTTGTCTGTCAAATAAATAAATAAAATCTTTAAAAAAAAAAAAAAGAAGATGTGGTTCATATATACAATGGAATATTACTCAGCCATCAGAAAGGATGAATACCTACCATTTACATTAAGGTGGAAGGAAATAGAGGGTATTATGCTGAATGAAATAAGTCTGAGAAAGACAATTATCATACAGTTTCACTCATATGTGGAATATAAGAAACAGTGCAGAGAACCATAGGGTAAGGGAGGGAAAATTGAATGGGAAGAAATCAAAGAGGTAGACAAACCATGAGCGACTCTTAACTCTAGAAAACAAACTGAGGGTTGCTGGAAGGGGGTGGGTAGCTGGGTGATGGGCATGAAGGAGGGCATGTGATGTGATAAGCACGGGGTGTTATATGCAAGTGATAACTTATTGAACACTACATCTGAAACTTATGCTGTACTATATGTTGGCTAATTGAATTTAAGTAAAAAAGGGGGTCCTGGGTGGCTCAGTTGGTTAAGTGACTGCCTTCAGCTCAGGTCATGATCCCGGAGTCCTGGGATCAAATCCCACATCAGGCTCCCAGTTCCGTGGGGAGTCTGCTTCTCCCTCTAACCTCCCTTCTCATGCTTTCTCACTCTGTCTCTCTCTCAAATAAATAAATAAAATTTTTAAAAATATTTTAAAAAAGGATGTTATAGCAGCATGTCTTCTAATAAATAGTGAAAAACAAAAAAATAAAAAAACAATTGTCCATTAGCAGTAGAATGGATTTTTTAAAATTGTGATATATGGCAATAAAAATAAATGAAATGCTGCTACCTGAAGCAATAAGTTAATAAGACTATTAAAGATATTAAAGACTATTAAAGATATTAAAGACTAATAAAGACTATTAAAAAGATAATGTTTAGAGAGAATAAGGACAAAAAAAGATAATGTTTAGAGAGAATAAGTACAAAAAAGTGTATAATGCCTTAATTCAAATATATAAAGCCCCCAAACAGGCAAATTAACCTATAATTTTTATATTTTCAAAATAATGATTATCTTGGAAAGAGTGTTAATGATTTGAGGGGTCGAGAAAGACTTCTGGGATACTGGCAATATTCTATTTTTTTATTTGGATGGTAATTATACATGTGTATTACCTTTATAAAAATTCACTGACCTGTGACCTTATGATTTGTGTGCTTTTCTGTATATATACATTCAAAGATATTTATGAAAACAGTGCATGTATGTTAGCTATAATGTCCTGTAACAAATTATCTCAAAACAGCAGCTTAGGACACATTTATGATCCCACAGTTTATCTGGGTCAAGAATGCAGGCATGGATTTAGGGGGTCCTCTGGCTCTCCCTGGATCTCTCATGAGGCTAGTCATTTCAAGGCTCAGCCAGGCAGGATTTGCATCCTAGCTCATTCTTGTGGTTGATGGCAGGATTCAGTTCTTTGCAGGTTGTTGGCTGGAGAATTCCACTCCTTCTGAGCTACTTGCCAGAGGCCTCCCTCTTTCTTCACCCTGTAGGCCTCTCCAAAGAGCAAACTGCAGCATGATAACAGAATGTGTCCACAAGAGAGCTTGCTAACAAGATGGAAGTCATAGTACTTTGTAAGGCTATTGTGGAAATGACATCCCATCACTTTTGCCATATTCTTTTTTTTTTTAAAGGTTCTTTATTTATTTATTTGACAGAGAGAGAGAGAGAGAGAGATACAGTGACAGAGGCAACACAAACAGAGGGAGTGGGAGAGGGAGAAGTAGGGCTCCCGCTGAGCAGAGAGCCTGACTCGGGGCTTGATCCCAGGACTCTGGGATCATGACCTGAGCCGAAGGCAGACGCCCAGTGACTGAGCCACCCAGGTGCCTCTCTTCTGCCATATTCTATTCATTAGAATCAAGTCATTAGGTCCAGCTCACCTATGAAGGCCTGAGGACTAGGAGGCAGGGCTAGTTGGGAATCATTTTAGAAGTCTGCCTATCACAGCAAAGAACAACAATAAAATATATATAAATATATATAAGTCACTACACTTTCCTGTGCATTTCCTAGTATAAGAAAAAGGTCAATCAAACAGAACTCTGTTAAATGGAAAAGTCTCCATTCCTGTTTCACTCTGGTTGTGTAGATGGAGAGATTGTGACTTTTAACTGACCATGGGCCTTCTTCCCAAAATTAGTTAAATTGAATTACACAGAGGAAAAAAAAATCCCCACAAAACAAAAGGGCAGAATACTTTATTTTAATGGATTTTGAAGGGACTCCGCCCCAGTACCAAATGTTCTCAGTTATCCCACCACCCACTTGAAAAGCCACTGGTGTTGGGGATAGAACAGTGTTCCTGGCCTATTGCAGGAAGCCTCATTTTATTGGAATGCAAGCATTACTGTGATATAGGGAAGAAGAGACAGAAAATGGGAAAATGACCTTCAACAACCACTTTTAATGGAAATGGCATGGTGGCTCCTTACCCCCTTCTTCAGGGTTTTAAGTCTGCGATCCCCAGAGAAGTTATGTGAAGCTGCAATGAAAAATGTACATTTCAGAAAGCCTGGATGGTTGCAAGTTCTCTCTTCTTTAATGCCTCAGTGAGAGAGAATGTTTCCATTGTGTGGGGGGTTTTGATGCGTAGCTTTGAAAAGAATACTAAATCCTTCCATGAAAAGGTTGAATGTTGTGCTGTTTGCTGAGTAAAGAGAGTTGTTGTTTTTGAGTAAGGCTGAAATCCCACTCAAATTTTACCCTTGTTCATGATCTGCTTTTTCCTCATCAATGTACCCTTTCTTTTACTTAGTATTATTTTTCTTTTCTGGAGATGACATGACCACACTATTTGATGGGAACAGAAACATCAGACTGAGAGAGGAGAAAACATGAACATGCAGGTAACATTTTCTTTTTTCGGCGAAGAAATGAGGCAGTGTCCTTCATCTAGACCAGAGGCTGATCTACTGAAGTCACAGACGTTGGAGGCTGGAGTCCACGAGGACTCCCTGCCAAATTCTCATTCTCCAAGTGGGGGAAAAAATCCAGTGGAAAGTGCACTACCATATTAACACACAGAAATCCCGTTAACTGGACCTTTCAAATAACTGGAATTTTTTGCTGCTCAGAGCGTTAGGAAAACATTAAGAAAGCCAAAGAGAGCTCGAGTTTAATGACACAATGCATGCCACCCTCCCAGAAAAAGACACTGTGGTTTTGTGGCTTCCAAAGTTAGCTGAGAATCAAGCTGTCTCAGACTTCAATCGCTACAGCCTCATTGAATCTACTAAGTCAGAACCCTTAGAATTCTAGTAAGGTGGGAGCATCCTCACTGTGAAGGAAAAGAAAGCCTTTCAGGTGGGGAGTTTGGACCAAAAGGTATTTTGCAGGCAGTACTAACACAGAGCCACTATGGTTATATTTACCATGTAAAGCAAAGAGAGACTTTCAGATTAGAGTGATAATCGAGGTGCAGAAACCTTTCACCTGAGACTGAGAGCTCTAGCAATTGAGGGAAAATAGAAAACTGCCATCATGCAGATAATGGCAGGAATCCCTCATTTCACATCCATGAGAGCCAGAGGAAACAGGGCCCTCCTCACTTCCAACCTCCTGGCCATAATGGTCTTCACAACTATCTCTGTGCCAGTGAATGATATTTCGTTATGTTAAAAGCTCCCTGTTTTCTACTTTGTAAAGGTATATGTTAGTACTCGAACTGTCTGTTGAAGGAAAGAGTCAAATCCTCCCTAATTAAACTTTTCACACAGTTGTCATCTGTCTCCCATTTTCCAAATGAAACAATCTATCCCTCTGTTTTCTTCCTATGCCAGGCAGTTGGAAACAGGGACCATCTTAACTTTCCCAGAAACACTTGCTTTTGTGCCTTCAGACCTCCACCTCCAGTCCTCAGATCAAGAGTGCCTGTATCCAGGCTTGCGTCTGTAGGGCTGGGCTGGAGACTCACTCCTCCCTTTTCTCTCTCTCAGAGGCTAGAGAGCCACACCTACTCTAGGAAACCTGTCCAGGAAGTCCTTCACACTCATCAGAAAGATCCTCCTTCAATTAAACTAGATCACAACTGCATTAAAGAAAGCCTATCTCCTTCCCTTCTGCTAAATAGTGCTTGTTTTCAAGAAATGCATGCAAATCATTTAAACCCAGGACAGCAGTGCTGCACCTGTTGATAAACTTCCCTGAAGTCCTCGTCCGTATTCACTCACTGCCATATTTCTTTCCACCAGAGGAATGTATCCTTCAATCAGCTTGAACACAGTTGTGTTCTGAATCACTGTTAATCCAAACACTGAGCCATTTCACACATCTGGCACTAATGTACAAGGTGTTTCCCCCACCGAACACACATTAAAAATTCCAGATCAGTTTCTCCTGAGCTCAGCAGCTGCACCCACCTAAAAGTTGCTGGCTACTTCGGTACAGCTGTTCAACTGAGAAAAACAGACGGTGGAGGTAACAGGCTCCAATCTTTGCAAAGCATTTTAAATTAGGGTGCCTGGCGGGATGGGAAAAGGCCAAGAACTTGGGAGCTCCTCGAATGCACCTGGAATTCCATTGGCCATCTTCTGGCTGTGTGATGTGAACAACAAGTAAAGTAACCTTATCTTGCTAAACCTCTTTTCCTCAGTTCTAAAATGGAAACAACACATCGAACTGACTCTCAGCATTGATGGGAGGATATAGTTAGAAGATAAATGTGGAAGAGCCATATAACCCGCCAGGGGTAATCAAAGTGTGCAGACTTGTAACTGGCCACCAAATCATGTTTGGTCTCCAAATCATGGTATTCTACATCTAGTGCCAGTGAACACATTGTTTCTCACGATAGCCATATTTTTCAAGATTTTCTTAGTGGATTTGTCATACACAAAACATGCATGGAGTAATAGGGTGGGGTCCTGGAGATGTGGAAGTAAAAAATAATCTACCACTTTGCTGGATGTTTCTTTATTTTACTATATGTCCACATTAGGAATCTGCCCTTTATTAATTATATTCATTCAATAAATATTTATGAAACACTTACAGTATGCCAGGCACTGTCCTAGTTCATAAGATGGGTCAACAATTAAACATATATATATAAATATATATTAATATATATTGATTTTTAAATATATTATATATGTTATATATATATAATGTGATACATGGTGATAAATGCAAAGAAGGAAGATAGATGGTGTCCAGTGTTGTTTCCTGAAAAAGCACAATGGAAGGCCATTCTGATAATATTGTATCTGAGCAAATTCTTGAAGAAAACAGTGTGAGAGAACTAAGGGCTATCAGGTGGAAAAGCATTTAAAGCAGGGGGAATGACAGTTGCAAAGGTCTGAGGCAGGGGTGTTCTTGGGATGTTTAAGGGCTAGTGAGCATGCCAGGGGTGGGAGCACAGTGAGTAAGGTGGAGAGGAGTAAAAGGGGATATCAGAGAGGTAGCTGGGGCCAAATCATGTAGGGTCAAACAGAACTTTATAAGGACTTTAGTTTTTTCTCTAATGAATTGGGAAGCCACTGGAAAATATGAGTAAAGGAGTAACCTGATCTGACTCAACTTGTAAAAACACTCTGATTGCTGTGTAGAGAATGTTTGGAAGCTCAAAGTGTAGCTAGGAGCCATTGCAGTAATCTTGGCAAGAGATGATAGTGACTTACAATGGGGTGGCAGTGGAGAAGGTGATGAGAAGGTGTCAGGCTCTGGTTGTCTTCTGAAGAATTGAAAGGATTTGTAGACAGTCCATATGCAGTGTGAGAGGAGAGGAGTCAAGGATAGCACCATGATTTTAGACTGAGAATTAGAACTTGAACCTACAGTTTATGAAGATGGGGAGACTGTGAGTAGGTCTGTAAGGTGGAGGAGAATCAAGAGTCCCATTTTGGAGGTGTTGAGTCTGAGATGCCTATTTATATCTATATCACATGAAGTAGGTATTTGGATATATAAGTTTGGAATTCGGAAGAGAGATCTGGGTTGTATATAGGAAGTGGGGTCTCTAGCATTTGGACATCTTTAAAGCCATAAAAGTTAGATGAGATCACCCATGAAATGAATACTGACAGAGAAGAGAAGACATCCAAAATTTTTCCATTTCTATTTCCATTTAGTCTTTAATCAGAAATCTTCATAGAACCTTAATCATGTATTCAGAGACTTCTCCATCCAGTGTAAGACTTACCATATTGATACAACCCAATTTCCCAACCTCATGTCTCTTTCTTTCTTCCTTGTTAATGTATGCCCCCAATGATGATCACTATTTCCTCAATCTTACCATACTCTTCCCTACCTTTGAAATTTGATTGTCTTATATTTTCCATTGTAATATTTTGGCTTATTGAAATACCACCAGTCTCCTGAGCTCCAACTCAACTTCTGTGTCCATGATGGGTGGCATGATTCCTATTATTTCACAACTAAATCTGATCCTTACTCTGTCTTAGCAACCACTGTATGCACTTGGACCCATGACAGATATGGTAAATTCTAGGTCACATAGCACTCATCCCAGCCCACTTCTGGACTGTCTTATTACTAAAGAGGCTGGAGAACTAAAAAAGTCCCACTAATCCCAAACTCCTCCATCAAATTTTCTACCTATGCTTCAGGTTCCCCCAAGTAAACCTATGAGCTCACATGAGACTTAAAAAGAACTGGCCATTGTGAGGTAACTGCTACCCACAGGGAAGTATGTTATTCTTCTGAGGTAGCCAGGTAGAGAACCTAGAGTCCTAGGTGCTGAGCCTGTGGACAGCCAGGACCACCACAGTGTGATTTTCACTGAACAGTTTTGTGGTATAATGGCATTCTTCTGGCTGTGTAGCATCCAGCTTTGCTTCCTTGGCCTTTTTAGAAATTCTGTAAGCACCCTAATGCTCTTTAATAAACAATTCCTTCTCCAAGTAGGTCAATGAATTCCTGTTTCTGTAATTAAACATCCTGACCAATAAAATACCTTTTTTAGTATGACATACCATCTTGCTTTGCTGAATAACGTGCTTTATCGCACTTTCACTATTTTCTCTATTAGATTAGTTAGCTCCATTATACAGGAAATACTGTTAAACTCTCTCTTGTGTACAGTACAGTGCCTAACTGCTCTGGAGTGCCCCAGCAAACTCACAGTGGTGCCGCAAGGTATTGAATACGGTGATGTTTGTTGAACACAGAGCAAACTATGTCTATGAGGTTGTTTGGAAATTTCTACTTAGGAAATGGAACTGTTTTTTCATAGCATTAGAAAAATTATGGAGACACTAAGAAATTAAGAACCAAGAAATTCTGATAACCTCTGTACTGGATGCTGTAGAGAAATAAGTGTGTATCCCATCTGTGTTTAAATGAGACCCAGGGAGTATAGTCCTTCTCAGTTCAGGAATGGAGAGCAATCTGGACCATATAGGAACCAGTCAAGGCAGGGAAGATTGAAATATAGAAGTTAATTTTGACTGAAATTGGGGAGCATCTCAAATATGGCCTTTTAATTTTGGTCAGAAATCATGGGAAATATTCCAATGCCTACAGCAGGCAGAGGACCTGCTGCTGATCTTTGCACCAGGGAGCTACAATAGCAGCTCTCTCGAGTCCTCCTGTCAGCTCCTTCCTTATCTTTAACGCCACTGCATGGTAACATTCTACTGGCTAAAAGGAAGCAAACAGTCCAAAAAGGAGGTCAAACACAGGCAGACAGCCTAGCTGAGGTTACGATGGAGATGAAAGGCTGTATTCTGACTGTTGGCATTCCGGCTCATATCTTCTGCCAAATGATATTTATACAGCTGAGAGGAGTATGTTAGTTTCATGTTCTTTTGGCATAGGAGTCAGAGCCATTCTCAAGAGAAGGGTCCTAAATGGAATGCATATGTTTCAGAATATCCAAAGGAGCTTCCCATCCTCAGATCCTTGAGCCCCTAAATACCAGGACTATGGCTAAGCTGGCAGGCTCTTTCTGGCCAGAACTCTGATTAGAATCTATACTTCAGATGATTATTCTCCAGAACTGGGCTTGAACCATGTTGGGGTTTTGTAACGTGTGAACGAAATTCATTTTGGTTAGTGAGGTTTAGGATTCATCTGTAGGAGCCAGAATTAGTATGAGGAGACATTTTATCAGATAGTTTTCAACTAAGCCAAATTTTCCTAAGAGCTTAGAAACTGTGGTCCAAACCTGGGACATCACCCACCCAAAGGAGCAATTAGGCAGCTGAAGGGCAACCCACCAGGTCAACTTGGATTTGCCTCATGGAAATGTGAGTCAGCTTCTCAGGGCAGCAGTAGCCAGGCCTGTAGGCCAGGGTTTAATAGGGTGAGAATGTAAGGAATTGACAACCAACTTCCATTTAATGGAAAGAAATAAATTTACTAGCAAGTTGTTCTACTAATCAGGGATCCCCAAAGATAAGGATGTGGAAGCTCTTTAAGTGATCATTACAAAGTTCTCAATCTTAATCTCACATCCATTTGAAATCCAGAGTACTGCTTGGGGCTAGAGCTGCAGAGATGCAGGGGATGGGGAGTCCTAGAACCAGATTTTTTAGTTAGTTGGAGAGATATGTATGTAGTCTTAGAGTCACTCTCTTGTCTCCGACTTTTACAGAGCAGTGTAGAGTGGATGAGGGCTGATATGCTCCGGAAGATAAAACAAATGCTAGCTTTTTCTTTTCCTCCCTTGAGAACCAAATTAAGAGTTGCTCTTTGAAAAATAAAATATTCTGCTTATCTGTAGGAGAAGAACATTGGTGACTCCTGATGATCTTTTTATCAGCTCTTTATCAGCTAAGAATGTGACTAGGACAGAATCTCAAAGAAAAGCAGGATGAAATATTCAAATATTTACTTGGCAACCTTTTGGTCAAAACAGATATAATATTTGTGTTGATGATACTTGCTGCTTCACAAGTGGGAGAGTTTCTCTTTACCTTGAAACACTGAAAACAGTCTGACCTAAAATCATAAATAAAAAATTAAACTTACCCCCAAGACCCTTGAAAGGTCAATGATGTCACTAACTTAAATGACCTTGCATGTGTTTCAATTTGGTGTCTATCTGTCAAGACTTCATTTTTCTTTCCTGGAAGACACTCATTTGTTAAAGTAGGTTGTTTGAATGTGCAGAGAATTCTAGAGAAGGAGCCATCAGACAGGTGGCCCATCTGGCATTGTCATTAATTGGGGTGTGCCCGTGGGCAGCTCAGTTCAACTATCAGGGGCATAGCTCACTCATCAGTAACAGGACAGGGTAAAATGGAAACGTTTTCTAAGATCCTTTCCAACTTGAACAATTCCTGGTTTCAAGATTTTAAGGATTCACTTTGTTGGCCTTGGTGCCACTGGACCAGCCTCTTTCTCTCTATCTTCCCATCGGTTATCATTTTCCCTCCCCTCAGCACACACAGCCACATGCCAGGTTCTGTATATTCTTGTTTAAAAACCACGTCAAATTCTCTGATATGGTGCTCATAAAGAATTCATCTCATTGCCAACTGAGCCTAAGAGATGTCTTCAGAGTTTTCTTTTTTTTTTTTTTTTAAGATTTTTATTTATTTATTTGTTAGAGAGAGAGCGAGCGAGCACAGGCAGACAGAGTGGCAGGCAGAGGCAGAGGGAAAAGCAGGCTCCCCGCCAAGCGAGGAGCCCGATGTGGGACTCGATCCCAGGATGCTGGGATCATGACCTGAGCCGAAGGCAGCCGCCTAACCAACTGAGCCACCCAGGCGTCCCTCTTCAGAGTCTTCTACAAGTGCCCCAAACAACTGTCCAATTTTGCCAACAAAATCAAAGGTGTCAACTGAATAAACAAATCAGTTAAATCATCAAAGGAACTGATTATTTGATCAGTTTGATGAATCAGTTTGGTAGCGATGGTCCCCCCAGCCTCTGTGTGCAGACAATATGCATCAGAATAGAAAAGCTGAGAGAGGAGGCCATGTAGGGGCACCTCCAGATGTGACTCTCTGCTCAGTCGCCGTGTGGCCTTGTGGAAGTTACGCAACATCACCTACCTCCAGTTTCTTCACTTAGTAAAATGAACATGATATTACATAACATAGAGGGTGGTTTAAATGAAATGGTGGGTATCAAATCCCTAGCACAATACCATCTCGTTTCCTTTCTCTCTCTGACCTTCTCCCAGGTTAAGAAGTCCTTTTGCAGCAACCCTGACAGGTGGACATAGAACTGAGAACATTTCTCCAGAGTAGGGGAGCCAATTATTGCAGAGCCACCCAGAGAGCCAGATGAAGCTTAATAGAGAAAAAAGGCAAAAACCTTCATTTGGGTTCAAAACAGCAATTGCAGAAATGTGAGGTAAAGATACTTACATAATCATTCAAAACAACAGCAAAAGCAGCCTTCAGCTGACTGCATCTTATTTCAGCAATGGAATTTTAGAATTGACTGTATTTGTACCTGAGCAGTATTCTCTTTAATAGCTACAGAGTCTGTCAACCAATAAGCTTCCAGAAACAGAGGACTCACTACTTTCCAATAAAGCTGTTCCACATTTAGACAACCTCATTCAACATTAGTCCTAAGATCTTCTTGCTCATTTCTAATTCCCACATGATGTCATAACTCTTCTTTTTGGAGCAACTTAAAATATTTATTCCTTAGCCACATGTAGCCCATCACATACCTGAGAAGGAATCTCATAGTTTCCAAAATCCACTCTTTCCCGAAGAAAAATTACCCTAACATTTCCCTGCAAGACACTGAAGTTTACCCCTCTTCTCTCTCTCAGAGAAGAGGGGTAAACTTCAGTGTTTATATACCACATCTTCTTTATCCATTCATTTGTTGATGGACATCTAGGCTCTTTCCATAGTTTGGCTTTTATGGACACTGTTGTTATAAACATTGGGGTGCACGTGCCCCTTTGGATCACTACATTTGCATCTTCGTGGTAAATAACCAGTAGTGTAATTGCTGGGTCATAGGGTACCTCTATTTTCAACTTTTTGAGGAACCTCCACACTGTTTTTATTTTATTTATTTATTTTTTTTAAGATTTATTTATTTGTCAGAGAGAGAGAGAGCACAAATAGAGGGAGTGGCAGGCAGAGGGAGAAGCAAGCTCCAAGCTGAGCAGGGATCCTGATATGGGACTCAATCCGATCCCAGGACCCTGGGATCTAATTGACTGAGCTACCCAGATGTCCTCTCCACACTGTTTTTAGAGGGCTTTTAAAGGGATCAAGATCAAGTATACACCACCTAGATGGCAACCTGTAACCAAGAAATACAATTTTTCCCTTCTCCCTCTTGTCTCCCACCCATAGACCATAATAAGCTTCCAAAGTCTCCTGCTAATAAGCATAATGCCCTGAATCTCTGCCAAAAGAAAAATCATAATTTTTGTCTTCCCAAAAACAATGTTTTAAAATATCCAACATCAGTTCAACAAATATTTATTGACCATCTTGTACATACTGCTCATTGTTTGTTCTAAGCACTGGGGATACAGTAATAAATAGAACAGAGAAAAATTGAATGTTGAACAATAAATATTGAAGAGGAAAGGAAAGGAGGGAATGAAGTACAGGATGGAGAGTAATCTCAGTAGGGAAAGCCTCACTGAGAAGATGGCTTAAAGGAAAGATCTGAAGGAAGTGAAGGTTCTATCTAAGCAGGAAAGGAGGTCTGATGCAAAGAGAACAGCAAACTCAGGGAGTTTGAGATGACAGTGTCCCCAGAAGTTCAAGGAGCAGCAGGCTGGTGAAGCTGGAGCAGACTTAGCTAGGGAGATGGGGAAGAGCTGTGCTCTGAGGGGATCAGGTGATGAGGGGCTTGTGGCCCACCTTCAGGAAGGATTCTGGCTTTTACTTTGAATGAGACATCAAACCATTGGAGAGTTTTAAGCAGGAGAGCCACAGGAGCTCGCTTATGTCTTAACAGGTTACTGTGGTTACTGTGTCAAAAATATACTCAAGCTGGGCAATGATGGGAGCTTCAGGTAGGAGGCAATGGGACCCATCCCAGTGAAATATGGCAGTGGCTGGAGCCAAAGGGACAGCTGTGGGGGTGGTGGGAAGGGGCTGAATCTGGAGAAGCAGATGCAAGGATTTTGGCCTGGGTATTAGGAAGAATGGAAGAATGCTATTAAAAGAGAAAAGGAAAGCAGCAGGAACTTTGGAGCTGAAAGATCCCAGGAGTTCAGTTTGAGACATATTAAGATTTAATATCCATGATATCTATCAACTTTTTCCTTGCTCTTTGATCTACAAGAAAAACTCCCTTACTTTTACACTCATTCACATACACACATACACGTGCACACATGCGCTGTTTTCTACCACCCAGACTCAAGAAGGGAGTCCTTCGATTCCTGAAGGAGTTACTCCCCTGCTGAGTGAATTCATTCCAGGAGGTCAAGCTGAAATGGTTCCATTTCCTTGAACGTAGAGGTTTCTAAGTCCTCAAGGCTTAATGAGGGGTGAGCTGGAATGCCTTGAACACTCAGCAGCAAAATTTCCTAGTTACTTCCTCTTTTTTCTCTCTTTCTCTCTTTCTCTTTCTTTCTTCCTTCCTTCCTTCCTTCCTTTTTTATTACTAGTGGGCAAACAACTAGGGTGTCAAACCACAGAAATGCCAATGAGCCCTGGAGAAAATGACAACTTTCTGACCATCATCTCTAGACTGTTGTGATTCCCTGAACACTGCAGCAGTATTACAAGTGAAAGGGACAAGGACAGTCTATAAAACATGTCACAATAACATTTGTTGGCAGGGAACCATTGGCTATTATTGTAAGAGAATATCATTTGTAATCCAATTCTTTCTTTACTCACCTAATCAATCAGTCATTCAATACACACTTCTAGAGAACTCACTATGTGGCCAGCACTGGGATCTAAAAATGAATACCATGGCCAGATCTTTCTTTCAAGGAACACAGGCCAGCTGGGGAGATGAGGTGCAGCCTAACGATGCCATGTGTGGTCAGAGAATGATGGGAAATGGTGATGGTGAAGGGGAGGCAAGAAGGACGGTTCTGCCTGGGCTGAGAAAGGAAGCATTGCTTGAAAACTTGCAAAGACAGTGGACATTCCTGAGGCAGGCAGAGGGGAGAGGAAGTGAGGGAATCACATTTTTCTTAGATGGAATGGCTTGAACACAGATGAAGCTGTGGGCTCATTCACAAGCCTACAAATGAGTCCACAGGAATGTGGCTTGTGGGGGTCATAGGGGAAAATGGTGAGAGATGGGGCCAGCTCTCAAACAAGTTTGGCCTGCAGGTAGTTTGGATTTTATCCTACAAGCAAAGGGGGACCACTAGGTAGGGAAATGGCATAATAGATTTGCCTTTTAGAAAAATCACTCTGGGGGCACCTGGGTGGCTCAGTGGGTTAAAGCCGCTGCCTTTGGCTCGGGTCATGATCCCAGGGTCCTGGGATCGAGCCCCACATCAGGCCTCTGCTCTGCGGACAGCCTGCTTCCTCCTCTCTCTCTCTGCCTACTTGTGATCTCTGTCTGTCAAATAAATAAATAAAATCTTAAAAAGAAAAGAAAAATCACTCTGGTAGAAGGACAAGAAAATGCACAGGATACCTGAACATGTACAGGAAGGATTCCACAGGTCTTATGGTAAAGACAGTTTCAAAGGTTTTCAGTCAAGTTTACTATAGGCTAATTAAGATAGTTCTTCTAAGCAAATTGACTGATGTAGACACTTGTAGAGTTGCATTTGCCTGAGAGTACTCGAGTGTTGTCTGTTTTCACAGGAGCCAAAGTTGAAGGAAAAACATTTGCATGTTTATCTATACCCTAAGTAAAATAAATATGAAAGGAAAATATTTTGAAAGTCTAGTCTTATCAGAATGCTTCTTTGGCTCTACAAGCGACTCGATAGAACTCATCTGCTCCATTGCCTAAATTCATTTCAAGGAATTTCTATTTAGAAGAGATTTATGTTATTAAAGGAAACAAAGATAAAGGGCAATTCAAGTTTTTAGTTAATGTCACATGTATAGTTGAGGTGAAGAAAAGTCATTAAAAAGCCTTTGTGTTAAAATAACTGGCTTGGAAAATACCGGGTGAATGTGTAGTACAACCTGTCAAAGAAATGGGAAAATGTTTTCACTCATCCTAAAAGTCACTGGAATAGTTTAATTATGTCATAAACATTGCTTAAAATTATAACCAACTGTTAGTGGTTACTCTAGAGTAGACGTAAATAAATAAATAATAAATGAACAAGCGAAGCTGTTTAGATGTATGAGACCATCTGGAGTCCCAGATAGTTTCCTCACAAATGAAGCACTCTCCCTTCAAAGACACTTTGGTGGCTGGGCTCTGACCTCAGTGGGTCTCATCATCCACCAGTGGTAAGACACAGATAATTGTGAGAAAGTTGCCGTTCCAGGGAAATGAGAAACAAATCCTGTCATCGGGCATTACTTCTCTTTTATTGACTGGAATTGAATCCAACTTGTTCTCTCAACTACTGATCCTAAACCCTTTAAAGCAAGATCCCAACGTCTCCTTACCAACGCCTTTATAGGCGGACATGCCTATAAAGTCTTCAGGCATCTTAGAGACCTTTTTCATAGCTCCTAAATAAAAAACAGAGCAGAAATCACTTCTGACAAAAGACCCTGCCACCTTGCACCAATGTATCTTCTCTGATGAACTCTTTGAGTATGGGTCTACACTGTTGGCATGAGTGTAAATTCCAAGTTCCATCCCTTACCTCTATCCATGAGATACCCCCATTGTACCATCATTCCTGATTTTACCAGAATTCTGATACAGTTTGTGAGCTAACTTGGAATGGAAGAAAAGAGGAGCCTCCAAGCAGGAGGTCTTGATACTGAGTGCTGCTGTAGTCTATGATATACCAAGGAGAGGCTGCTGAAACTACCACTTTCTGCCTCTACGATTTTATGTTTCCACAAGACAGAAGATTATAGGATATGCAGGGCTGAAGAGACAGAGAAAATGTTCTCTTGTCCTCATTTCACCCAACTCACATTAATTTAAATCCCTTAGAAAGAATATGTGGATTACCCAGACAAAGAACATGAAGAAAAAGTGTGCTGAGTAAATGTAATCAAAATGACAGGAACAAAGAAATAGCAAGTTAAAATATTAACATTAGCTAAAATATTTTGGATAATTATCATTTGCTCAACATATGCATGTTAAGTGCTTTGTGTACAGTTTTCCCTGAATCCTCAGTACTGGTTTGGGAGGAGACATGTCCAACCTGAGAGTTGAAGGACTTACCCAGGAACATAAGGTTTTTAATGGAAAATTTGGGGTTCAAAAATACCTCTTCCCATGCTCAGTGTAATTTATGGTCTCCTGACCATTACACCAATATTGTAGGTCTCCTAGAACAAATATTATTAATACTTTGTACATGATTCATATTATTATACATTCTTAAAAGTGATACAACTGTTTTCATTTTAAAATGAATGCAATCTGGAATTTTCAGCACTCCACACTATTCTATTTAATTATTTAGAATTTGTATGACTCTACTACAAAATTCACATATGCTATCCAAAACCCAGAAAGAAAAATAAATGAATTCCGTAAAAGCAGTCCAAAAATTAGTATTATCTTGTTTTTCTTCAAATTGTATTCCATTGGTCCTAACAGCCAGATAGGATTCAGTTGCCCAAATACACACAGTGCAGCTCAAAACATTTTAGCAGGCAATAAAGTAGACAGGGCTCCACAGAAGTTTAAAATCTAAAATTCAGTATGAGCACTTAACAACACAAAGAATATACCTACACACTCAACAGTACAAGAAGAAAGTACAAGGAATAATAAATATCCAAGAAAGGGGGGTAGGGAGAGGGTGGTGGGGTTATGGACATTGGGGAGGGTATGTGCTATGGTGAGTGCTGTGAAGTGTGTAAACCTGGTGATTTACAGACCTGTACCCCTGAGGCTAATAATACATTATATGTTAATAAAAAATTTTTTAAAATATATATAGTTATACTTCAAAAATAAATAAATAAATAAATAAATATCCAAGCAAGCACACAAAGGATCACTTAGTTTAACATCTGTTCGAGGGTTTCATTGTTGTGAGCACTATACACACACACACACACACACTCTCTCTCTCTCACACATGCACACACACACACATACACAGCAATTATCACCCAAATCAGGGGTGATACCTAAGAAGAACCTAAGAAGAAATGAAAGCGAAAAAAAGAACTCTTACCAGTAGAGATACTAGTGGATGAAACCTGGGAATGGCTTTGGTGAGAGTGGGGTCTGGTCGAGAGAACAAGATGAAGCAGATGCTGAGGAGACAGGTTCAGGCAAAATGAAGGGAGCATGGAGGAAGGGAGGAGATTTGTTAGATCCAGGGATCAGATAAAGAGCCCATAATAGTGCCCAAGCAGCCTGGACTATAGAGAGGGAACACACGACTGAAATCTGTAGCAGTGGGGCACCTGGGTGGCTCAGTGGGTTAAGCTCTGCCTTTGGCTTGGGTCATGATCTCAGGGTCCTGGGATCCAGCCCCCGCGTAGGGCTCTCTGCTCAGCGGGGAGCCTGCTCCACACACACCCCCACCGCCTTCTGCCTCCTCTCTGCCTACCTGTGATATCTCTGTCAAATAAATAAATAAAATCTTTAAAAAGAAAGAAAAAAAGAGTGGAAGGAAGGAAGGAAAGAAGGAAGGAAGGAAGGAAGGGGAAGAGAAGAGAAGAGAAGAGAAGAGAAGAGAAGAGAAGAGAAGAGA
>ML103684.1:0-10921 GCA_003697995.1 Taxidea taxus jeffersonii | reverse complement strand
GAAGAGAAGAGAAGAGAAGAGAAGAGAAGAGAAGAGAAGAGAAGAGAAGAGAAGAGAAGGAAAGAAAAGAAAAGAAGAGAAAAAGAAACCTGTGGCAGTTTCAGAGGATCAGATAACCTGCAGTGGATGGTGAAGACATCGGCCCCACTCCATCATCTGGATCGTCAGGGTTTGAAGAGGAGGACACTGAGCCAGAGAGAAGGACATGGCCATGGTCAAATTTGGAAGCTGGTTACTCAGAAATGAAATTCCTTTCTCCACACAATGCTGCTTCTTTGGATGAAAAGGACAGAGTTCAAAGGATGGTAAGAACTTTTTCAGGTTTTCAGGCAGTAACTTTTGGCAGAGAGAAGGGCAAAAGTTCAGAGATGGAAGGCAGCGTGGTCAGGAAGAAAGGAAAGCAGATTATGAAAGGGATAAGTTTTAGTGGTAGAAACTGACATCAAATACACTCACTAGTATTTTAGTCTCTTCACCATGTTCCTTGGTGATGTTCTACCTCTATTCTGATGAATGGAAAATACTCAAACTTTCACTCCAAAATACCATTATTAACAAATTCTGTTTCTTTATTCTGAACTCAGTCTGCACCACAGTTGTCTTTGTCTCCGTATGAGTTGTAGAAAGCTCTATTGCCCTTTGCAGTGGTTAGGAGGTAAAGATGGGAATTCAGACAGAGCACAGTGCAAATTCTGGCTCTGCCGCTTCCTTGCTGTGGGATGTTGGGAAGGCACTTCATGCGTCTTAAGTCTCAATGTCCTCAACTGTTAAAGGGGATAATCATAATCTCTACCTACATGATTGCTTTACAGATTCAATAAAACAATGCACAAAAAGCACTTAACAGAGTGCTGGCAAACAGCAAATGGTCAAAGGATATTAAAGATTAGAGTTATTTTTTCTGTATTCTTTCTCTCCAGATAAATGTCAAGCTTCTTAAAAGTAAGTTCAAAGTTTAGGTTACCTCTGATACCCCAACAAAATGTTAAATCCCCACCTTCCACAGACAGCGGGGGGTTGAGAAGTAAAAAACGATTGCAGCTATGCCCAGGATTATGTGCCCCACCAACATCAGAGCAGAAAGTGGATCCTCCCGTCTGTCATTCATAGAGCAGCAAACACCTGGGTACGTTTTTGACTGGATGGATTGTCAGGTTCTAGAGGAGGAGATTTAGAAACTATGGGTTTTAAGTTTCCATGGATGGGGTCCCTCGTGAATTTTGCAGAGGTGTGGTAATGTTTGGTATCTAATTATTCATCCCTAAGATTTCTCCTTCTTCCTACACTTCGTTGTAGCAGTTGTCTATTTTGGATAGCTTTTCCTCTGATTGCCTGACCTGCTCACAAATTCAAGCATTCTCATCCCAATAAGCTCAATTTTTAATGACAGCAGCCTATTTTGAATGCACATCAGTGGAATCCCACTCTTGGCACATAATGAATCCCTCTGTGGCCCGCCTAGGACTCTATTAAATCTTTGTGAGCCTCTGCACAATGGTTTGGTTCAGTACCCTCCACCACTGAATACATTAAGACCAGAACAAAACACTGTCATACATGGAAGAGTTCATAAAATCCAGCCTGTGCAAGACAGTCAGCAATCTGCCCAAGTCACAGCCTGGACTTTGTGTTTTACAGACTTTCCCAGAATATTGGCTCAATGTTAAGAGAGAAGCAATGCATCAAACTTAGAAAGGAGGGGCTATGGGAGCCCAGAACCTAGAGAGCGGCCTACACCTCTGAGAAACACCAAGTTTGCTAAATTGGCTCTTGTGTTCTGGGATCCTATAGCTGATAAAATCAGGGGGTTCTAGAGCATGTACACTTAGCCCTTCGGGGTTATTACTAAGTAGGCCTATAAAGGTTCTTTTGGGGGGTTTTTTGTGCATGAACTGCAAAGGCAAAGGCACCAGAAGCTGTTATTTGCAAACACATTTTTCCCCCTTCAGGCCCTGCATTATTTTTTCTGAGAATAAAAGACTTTGAAGTTCTATGTAAGAATAGTTATTCTCATTTGCCTTGTTTTTGTTTTTGTTTCAGAATTATCATCATTTTAGAGGCACCCGGGTGACACGGTTAAGCTTCCGACAATTGGTTTTGGCTCCAGTGGTGATCTCAGCGTTGTGAGATCGAGCTCCATGTCCGGCTCTGCACTCAGCATGGAATCTGCTTCAGATCTCTCTCCCTCTCCCTCTGCCCCTCCCCCTTATGCAATCTCTCTCTTTTTCTCTCTAAGTTAATAAATAAATCTTTTAAAAAAGAATTATTCTTTCACATTCTTTTTAAGTGCTATTTAGTATATTTTTGAGGCAAATGATATAGCTTTGGAACTAAAAACTTCTTAATAAAGGAAACTCATGCTCAGAGAATTTTAAATAATTTGCTCAAAGTCCCAAAGCCAATGAGAGTTAGATGTGGGAGCAGGATCCTATTCACTTTTAAATGTGGTTTATACCCTACCAAGCAGCCCAGCTATAAAACAGAGCATGGCCTACATGCTCTGGACTGTCAACCACCCCAAACCTGTAAGGCTCCCTTTGTCCTTCTTTCAAGCATTTCCCACCTTTATTCTGAACATCTCATGTTCTAGGCAATCAGATGGAATTCAAGCAGTTTTAGCACATTTCACTGGAACAGCTAAAAGCATGACTTCTTATACAACTGCCATATAAAAATACAGATATCTTAAGGGCAAGAGAATATTAATAATGTGTGGTGAATCCTCCTGACCTACATGAGTAGCACTCTCCAACACAGGTAGAAGGAAGAGGTGAGGCCATGTATAGGGAAAACTGTGCCCTGTGATGGAATAGAGATGCTATGTGGGAGCTGAAGAGGGATCCTAATTTGGGTTCATAGAGAGAGCTCTGTAACAGATGTCCTGATCCCAATCTAAAGGATAAATAAGTGTTGCCAGGGAAGGGGGTGGGGGGAAGTACCCCATTACAACAATCAAAGCTACCACATTACCACTAAGTAGCTATAAGCTCCTGGCCAAGTTACAAATCCCCTGAGTTTCACTGTTCTTATCTGGAAATGAACTTATCAATAGTAACTACCCAAAAAGTTTGGTGAGGTTTGAACAAGCACACAGATGTAATTTCTTATGAGAGCATAAGTAGATATCCCATACATTTTAGTTATGATGTTGCTGATGATGGTGGAGTGATGTGCTCAAAGACCTGGAGGTAAAAATTGCATAGCATGTACCTGAACATTCCAGGAAAAGCAGGTAGTTCAGATTGGTGGGTGGATGAACATAATTTAGCTGAAGTGGACTCCCTTCTCCTAACTGTGGTGTCAGCAGAAATTGCACATCCCTCCGACTAACTAATGTAGTGGAATACTCATTAAAGCTTGTTTTCTCTTCAAAGGCTTTATGGTGATAGTGGCTTTATGGCAGCCTCCATTAGAAGGCACATGTGAATTAGGCATGCAGTCTTGGTGGAGGAAAAGATTTAAGTCCTAAGAGAGGTAAAATGAGGCCCAAGGAACAGTGGGATAGGCAGCCAGGGCTGGGTATAGAGACCTGTCCCCATACCCGGGAGTAGACTGACAGAAGATCTAAGGCTCAGAAGGTTCCAGGAGCACTGGCCCACAGAACTTCCTTCAAGGGCACCATTTTAATGACCTGACGTGCTAGGGTTCAGAAAACTAACCGCAGCTTTTGGCCCAGGGATGACTCTTCCTGAATGGACTGTCCCCCAAGTTGGTGAAAGTTCCAGTCTGGCCTATTTCTCAGGCTTGGGGGCCACCTCGTGAGTGGGACCTTTGGTGCAGTAGGGCTTCAAGTCCTAGAACGCCAATGAAGGGGCTACTGGATGGAACTGGTCACAATTACCATGACACAGGGTGACACAGGTGTACCCATTTATTAACAAAAGGTAATTCTGCTTCTAATACAGAGAAATAAGCCATTTACAAATGGAGGTGAAATGACTTTTTCCAGATGTCACAGCAAAGCTTAGGCACAATTTGCAGTAGAGGGCAAACATTTTACCCTCAAAGATCTCACAGCCATGGGGATTGTCCTTTGGCAAGAGAGAACGACTAATCAAATAACTTAAATAAATGTCTTCTCCTTTAAAGTTAACAAAATTCCTAAATTCTGAAAAAGCTATGTGCTATAGACTGAATGTCATGTCTCCCCAAGATTTATACAATGAAACCCAGTTCTCAGTACAATGGACTTAGGAGGTAGGGCCTTTGGTAGGTGAGGAGGTCATGAGGGTGGAACCCACAACCAATGGGATTAGTGCCCTTGGAGAAGAGACTCAGAGAGCTCTCTGACCCTCTTTCCTCATGTGAGGATACAGTGAGAAGAGGGCTATCTATGGAGCAGAAAGCAGACACAGAATCTGCTGGTGCTTTAATTTTGGATTTTCCAGTCTCCAGAACAGTGAGAAATAAACATTTGTTGTTTAAGCCAACCAGTCTATGCTATTTTTGTTACAGTAGCCTGAACTGTCTAAAACACTGTCTGCCTTCTGGGCTCCTAGGTTGCTCGGTCCCATAAGCATCTGCTTTTTGTTCAGACCATGATCCCTGGGTCCTGGGCTTGGGGCCCAGGTAGGGCTCTCTGCTCAACTGGGACTCTGCTTCTTCTTCTCCCTCTGCCTGCCACTCCCCCTGCTTGTGCTCTCTCTCTGTCAAATGAATAAATAAAATCTTAAACACAAATCAAAATAGTGTGTTAGAAACACCAAAACCAACTATGAACGGAGTGTTTAGTCCTTCCTAAACCTTTGTAGGGAAGACACCGAGGAGTGCAGGAGCTCAGATGGCAGGCAAAGCACTTCCACGAAGACCCACCTCTGCCCACGTGCCAGGCACATGGAAATTCAGAAGCACCATTCCTTCTTATGCTTCCTTCCACTGTTCCTCCCTGCCACATTCTCCGAAGGCTTTTGGGCTTCCCAATGCTGCTTTATCTTAAAACAGACTTCTCTGCCTCCCCCCCCCCCCCAACCCAGGAGCCCCTTCTGCAGGTATCTATGAGCCATGTTCGTTTTAATGAGCAGGATGAATTCACAGAGCCTGTTAGTGCATTATAAAAGCCTTTATTAATCACTCCATGGTGTCTTCAGATGACAAGCATTTGGTTCCCAAAGCAAATACTGCCAACCAAGAGCCTTAATATAGAGGTGGATATAAAATTATAATAGCCAACTGGCAAGCCCTTGGTGCATTTGGAGCATCACAAGAGGATGAAAGGAGCTTCTGGTGCCTCTCTAATCGTTTTAAAATTTTTATTTATGGTCATATTAAGAGGTTCCCAGAGAGCTAAAGACATTTAAATTATGGTGATTCTTTCTTTTTTCTTTTCTTTTCTTTTTTTTAAAGATGTTATTTATTTATTTGACAGAGAGAGAGGGAGAGAGAGCAAGCAAGCACAGGCAGACATAGTGGCAGGCAGAGGGAGAAATAGGCTCCCTGTCGAGCAAGGAGCCCGATGTGGCACTCGATCCCAGGACTCTGGGATCATGACCTGAGCCGAAGGCAGCAGCTTAACCAACTGAGCCACCCAGGCATCCCTGGTGATTCTTTCTGAAGGCTTTTAACCGTAAGGAAATTAGGAATTAGTCCCTTTTCAGAGGAGAGCCAGGTGCCCGAGTATTCCCTACAGATGAACGTTCTTCCAAACTTGCTGAGTGGATGAGTTATCAACCGTGTGCAACCTTCAGCACACTCTCAAGTCTCCTGACTAGGGGAATAAAGTCCCCTTGCTGAGCTCCACTTCCGGGGTGCGGATGCTACTGGTCTGGGGAGCATACTTTGGGAACTACTGGTATAGAATAGCCTTTGAGCTAACTGCACCAGGCCAGTGGTCATTGTTGGGTACTGCTAAAAAGGGGGTGGGTCTTCCCGGAAGCACCCGCTCCCTCCAGTGATTTTATCTCAACAAAAGGGCACACTCCTATCCTCACGCTGTGCTCTTCCAACTGCCTATGGATTCGATGCTGCTTAAGGTGAGAGAATGAGTGTCTGTTCTCAGTCATTACTGTGGAGTAACAACTAATACAGCCATGGAGCTGGGCCAAGTCATTGCATGATCCCGTGAATCCAGTAATCTTTGTTCTGGGTCGCTCAGAAAAATTCAAAAATAATTATGTTGAATTTTCAAGAAAATCCAGTGACGTTTTTGTCCAGTTTTGTCCACCTCAATAAACAGCTGAGCCTTGAGCAACGCACGGGTGGGCTGAACTGCACGGGTCCACTTAGACATGGATTTTTTTTGGTAAAGATTGGACAATACTGTAAAGTATTTTCTTTCATGATTTTTCTTAACATTTTCTTTTCTCTTACTTTATTGTAAGAATCCAAAGTACAATATATCTAAGATATAAAATGTTTGTTATTTGACTCTTTATATAATCCATAAGGCTTCTAGTCAACAGTGGGCTATTAGTAGTTAAGTTTCGGGGGAGTCAAAAGTCATACCCAGTTTTGTAGATGGTCAGTGCCCCAACCCTTGCTTTGTTCAAGAGTCAAGTGTATTCCATTTTACAATAAGCAAGGAATAGCTATAATTTCAGCAATGCAATTGCAATACAGGAAGTTTTCTTTATGCCTAAACTCTGATATCTTTTGATTTCACTTCAGCCTATTCTCTAATAATAGATTATGATTCCTTTGCCAAAGAATTTTTATTATATGTGGTATTTCTATTATATCACACCTTAAGATGTTCTTTCAGGATAACATCTTTTACATCTGTTAAATTCTCAGTCTTATGTTATTAATTTAATTCCCCATGTTGATTGTGCTAAAATTAATTAATTTTTTAACCTTTTATTTTTAAATAATTTCAAACATGCAAAAAAGTTGCAGAATGGTACAAAGAACTCCCATACAACCTACACACAGATTAGCTAATGGTTTGCATTTTACCATATCTCTCTGTCTATATACACACACGTATGTATAATGTACATGTAAATATCTTGTATGTGTAGCCTATGCAAAATATGTACATATATCTAACACCACATTAATTACTCTATATAACATACATATTTTTTCCAAGCCATTCAAGGGTAAGTAGCAGACATATCCCTCAACATTTCAGTGTTTACGTACTAAAAATAAAGACACTTTACTACAGGGACACCTGGATGGCTCAGTCAGTTAAGTGGCTGCCTTCAGCTCAGGTCATAATCTCAAGGTCCTGGGATTAAACCCCACATTGGGCTCCCTGCTCAAGGGGGGTCTGCTTTTTTCTCTCCCTCTGCCCCACCCCCTGCTCATTGCTATCTCTCTTTCTCAAATAAATAAATAAAACCTTTTTAAAAAGGCACTCTACTACAAAAACACAGAACAACAGGCAGCATCAGAAACTGACATTCATAGATGACCACCGCCAAATTTATAGACTCCATTCAAATATTACCAGTTGTTTCAGTAAAATCCTTTATAGATTGACGATCAAGTCGAAGATTACTTGTTGTGTTTAGTTGTCATGTCCTTCGAATAATTCTTCGGTCTTTCCTTGCATTTTATGTACTTGATATTTTTCAAGTGTATAGGACTGTTTGTTCGTGTAGTAGTCCACAACCTGAATTTCTTTGATTTTTCCTCATAATTAGATTCAGGGTATGCTTTATGACAGGAATACCAGAACAATGATGTTGTATTCTTTTTGGAGCATCATATGAGGAGGGCCATGATGTCAGTTTGTCCTGTTCTGGTGCTGTTAAATTTTGCTACTTGGTTATGATTATGTCTGCCAGTTTTTTGGTACTGTTTATTAATATGTTATTAACAAGTATTTTGATAGGATAGGCATTGGCACTATAAATATCCCAATCCAGGGTGCCTGGGTGGCTCAGTGAGTTAAAGCCTCTGCCTTAGGCTCAAGTCATGATCCCAGTGTCCTGGGATCGAGCCCCGAATTGGGTTCTCTGCTCAGCAGGAAGCCTGCTTCCCCCTCTCTCTCTGCCTGCTTCTCTGCCTACTTGTCATCTCTGTCAAATAAATAAATAAATAAAATCTTGATAGATAAATAAATAGATAGATAGATAGATGATAGATAGATAGATATCCCAATCGTCATCAAGCTATCACCAGCTAGCTTTGGCACCCATCAATGATTTTTAGGTCTGAAAAATGACAACTCAATTTCTTTGATTAAAGTTCATGGCTTTTGTGGAAAATAAGGGCTAGTAAGTGACTCTAAAACAATGACCAGCCCTTGAGTTTGCAGACTAGTTGGGAAAGCAAGAAATAAGTACAGACAAAGAAGATGACCTATCCCATGAAGTGTAGGCTGGTAGTGAACGGAAGTTCTATAGCTATTAAGAAGGGTATGACGTGGGGGGAGAGTTTGGGTTTCAAGCTGGCTGGGCTATAAGGAAGATGTAATCCTGGGAGGAGAGAGAATACTGAAGCAAAAGCAAAGCACAGGAAGCAAGAATGTGATGCTATCAGAGCAGAGGTTTTTATAGAGAATCTAGGGGAGACAGGAATAAAATTTTGAACTGAGAACCTGTTTGACTGATTTTCAGAAAACTGTGCTTCAGTATATGGTCCAATCCATGAAATAATGAAATAGGAAACTGTAGGGTCCTGGAAAATCTTGAGTCTTACAGTAGTTTCCACCCTTTTAATAACCAAGAATCCATTTCATTATCTCTTCTGTGAATTCCTGCAATGTTATGATTAACCATGATTTCTCATCTGCATGAAAAGTTAACGTTATAACTCAAAAGTGATTTTTTTTTAGTCCTGCAAAAGCAAAGAATTTTGATAGTTTAATTTGAGCAGTTGTATCAAAAAACTCTAATTTTATTGAGTTTTTTGAAATATTAAAAATAATTTGAGGATTCTCGTTCAGGGACTCTTAGAAGTTGGAAATACTCATCTGTTTTAATAATGGCATATTAGAGATAAGGAAATAAGAGGCCCAGAAAAATAAAGTAACTTGCCCAAGGCCACACAGTTATTGATGGTCATCCCAGAACTAGCCCACAGAACCTGTTCCTTTGTTTTTCTTCTTAGTTGAGAATTTTATTATATTCTAACTTGTGTTATTTTCACTTTTTTTTTTTCACTAATCCTTTCCCCCAAAGATTTCGAACTGTTTGAAGAAAGGGAATGTCATTTACTTTTTTTGAATAATAATGATAGCAGTATGTGTGAATTATTCCTAAACAACAGACGCAGTACTAAATACTTTGTAGACATTGCTCATCCAATCCTTCTAACAACTCTGTGGAACAGGTATTATCAGTGTCACTTTACAGATAAAGAATGTGAGCTTTATGAAGGTTATGTAATTTGCCTACAATCATGCAGCTAGTCAAGAGTAGAACATAGGTTGTTTTTTTTTTTAAGATTTTTAAATTAACATATAATGTATTATTTTTTAAAAGATTTTATTTATTTATTTGAGAAAGAGAGAAAGAAAAATGAGAGGCAGAGGGAGAAGCAGACTTTCCGCTGTGCAGGGTTCAATCCCAGTGCCCAGGGATCATGACCTGAGCCAAAGGTAGACACTTACCCAACTGAGCCACCCAGGAGCCGCAAGAGTAGAATACAGGTTTAACCCCAGGTCCAGCCTTCTGCAAAGCCTTTGTTCTGTGTATGAGCCTTTGTTCTGTGTATGCCTCTGAGGCTAGTCATAATTCTACATTCCCTAATTTAGCCAGAGTGCTTTTTTGAGGGCCCTTAAGATGCCCAGCTTTTAGAAAGACATGAAAGTCATAAAAAGCGTGGATATTTGTTTTCTGAGATCAATCAGGTACTACAAAATACACTAAATTTATCAAAGTGAACATATGGAAGTCTCTTGTATTTATTTTCATAAGACAGTTGGAAATATATTGAATCAGAGAATTTTCACATTTCCTAAGATGTTTGGCATTCATTTCTTCTTATCAATTTTGTCTTTTGCAGGCAATTTTTCCTACAGGCAATTTTCCAGCAAAAATATCCCTACTCCCTTGGAATGCTTCTGTTCATTTGTAAAGCCTAAAGTATAATATTGGACATCTTTAATAAACATGTCACTTCTCTTGAGGTTTTGAATGGTCGCCATTCAGGAGCGAGGGGGCTAGAGTTGGGGCCTCAGGGACCACCGGAAGTGTGGAACATCCTGCAAACATTGAGTTGGGGAGAAGGGATGACACTAAAGCTGTGTGGGAATGAGAGAGAGCTGTTTGCAAATGCAGGATTGCTTGGCAGGAAGAGCACCAATTGAGAAATCACTGGTGCCCCCACATATTTAACTGATGCAGGGAATTTAATCCTGAGACATCTTAAGTTGGAACTCACACTCCTGTTTCTTATTGAATTTGGTGGTGCGCTGTTCTGTTATTAAGACTGGGCCCTGGGAAGGAAGGGGCTTTAGCCAAGAGGGGACACCTCTGCCATCACTTTCTCCGAGAGTTGCTTTGAGTGAAGTAGAGGCCAGACCCAGAGTTCCAAAAGTCTTTCCCACAGTTCTAGATGCATGCTCCAAGGCAGGCTTTTCCTCTTTTTCCTTTCTTTTTGTTTTTTTACTTTTATTTTGTTTTTAACATTTGCTTTAGATATGTTACACTGTGCAGTGGTTTTAACCCTAGTCATGCATTAAAATTACTCTTCTGTATTGTTGGACTTTTTTTAACCACATGAATTTATTGTTCAAAAAAATAAATTCACTCGAGGGCACAGAAATCTTAATTTAATTGGTCTGGAATGAGGCCTGGGGATCAGTGTTTTCAAGCTCCCCAGTTGGTCTCAATGTACAGTCTAATGTGATGCTCAGGCTGGGACCCCCAGAAGTCCCCAGGAACTACTTTGACTATTTCAAAGAGCCCCTAAACAGTCATCTATTTTACCCGTGATAAACTTAACATCGAGTCTCTTGGCTCTTGGCTGGAACTAAATCAACACCTGTGGTAACAGCTCTCATCACTTTCTTTCTTTTTTTTTTTTTTTT